>JASSRZ010025859.1:0-22563 GCA_032164315.1 Malacoctenus gilli | reverse complement strand
TTGAGTGTGTCAAAAAATAAATAAGGGACCCCTTTTCAATAACAGAGAGGTGATATTGGTGTCTGTGTACGATCTGAAGTGGAGTGCAGCTTCCAGCAGCTCAGCAGAGTGGATCAATGTGACGGGCGGCTCGTAGCTCCTCCGCGTCTCTCCAGAACTGACTCAAGGTGATTCATAGGGAGAAAAAAAAAAAAAAAAAGAGTGAGATTTCATATTCCCCTTAATCTTCTTTCCTCTCTGGATACTTTTGAAGTGTCTGGCGGAGCGTTTCTGAGTGAAGGGATGTGCTTTATTAAAGAGATTGATTTGGTGGGGCTTACATTTCCAAACAGGGTGTGGAAGAAGTGGGAGAGAAGATGGAGGGGGGCGTCTCAGACGAGTGGCTCGTCTTAGCTGCGATGACCATGGTTTTGTACGTGACTGAAGTTGTGTGTCCGCGTGAGAAAACGTTGCACTCTCACCGTGAGTAGAAAAAAGACGAGTAGGAAAAAAAAAACAAAACAAAAAAACTTTTTTACAAAAATATCTTGTTCCATCCTTAAACTTGACCAGTATGTCTGAATGTTGACCACCACTATAGTCAGATTCACATCGGTTACACACCTGACAAACCTGTCAATTCTCTTGTTAGGAGCTCACTGGGGCTCAGAGGTTTGACTGAGCAGAAACAAAAGTGACTCGCAGACAGCCAGCTCAGCATCGTGTCAGGGGGGAGCAGAGAGAGACGGTGCTCCCCGTAAATATGTAGTGAAACTCTAACGGGATTATAGAAGAAACCTAATCCTGAGAATATACAGTCAGCAGAATCAGCCAGAAGTTTGTTACTGAGCAGTTTTGATCCCGTTTCTCGTTATTCTTTCGGCAGAATGTAAAGAAGTGATGAAAAATGATGAGGTTCTACTTTGTACAAGCGGTTTTTACTGTATGGACTGTAAAGTGGAGGACTGAAGAAGTGATTGTCATACAGAGTAACAAACATGAGTCTCGAAGCTTTTCAAATGCTGCGGTCACTTTAAAGCTGCTACACCGACACTTCATGCAGCCGAAACACAGTTTAAAACTTTAAGTGAAGACCTGCTAAATTACTCCAGTTTGACTCAATAATGTTCACTCAATGCAAGATGGTAAAATCTGATTTAATTGCAGTGGTGGAGTTAAAGTGCCAGCATCCAGCTCGCTCTCTCTCTCTCACTCTGACTGCCATTAAACTAATGCCCCAATATAACATGAGGAGCTGGAGTTTCTCTCCTACTTTGGGTGTGTTTTCTTTCCCGAGGCATGTTTCCCACCCGCGTCTTCGGCTGAGGGGACGCGGGAATATGGATTACACAGCAGTGTTCTTCATTATGAGCTGGGGGAGCTTTCATTAGCATTTGCTGGAGGTCGTCTTCCAAATCACAAAGACATTTGTTACGTCCAGAGAGAAAACGGAGACGAAGAAATAGTTTAACTCTGCCATCAGACAATTCTTCTGCTATTTATTCTCTTGTTCGGCGTTGCTGCACATCACAGAGCGGCTGCTGCTCCAAGAACAACTCAACCCATTGTCCGACATTATTTTCACTGCATCTGATGTTTTCAGGCTTCCTCTTCCCCCAGTTGAGTATGAATGTTGTTATCATACATGTGCTAATTGTATCAGGAGTGGCTCATACATGAGGGACTGCGTGACACTGCAGGTCCAAGTGGAGTCGTCTTCTGTACTAATTGAACAGAGCCGGATCCCTCGTCGTCAAATCAAAGCGTCAACTTTTGGGGGTCCCGATGATGCTCGTCTGCAGTACTACCAAACAACAGAACTGTGACCATGCAGCTCTGTGGTGCCCCCATAAAGCTCCTCAGGTTAGAGAGAAGGTTAAAAAAAGTGATGTGACTGATTCATTTACTGCTGGAGAAACATGTTCATGGAAACAATGCAAAATAACCCATTGTTTTTAACACCGTCTCATATCCGTCTGCTAATGACTACATCTTCTGGAAATGTACAGTCCTTTTCTGATGGAAGAAAAAAAACAAACAAACAACGTTTTCTTGACTTTCAAAGGCTGCTGGAGAAGCAGGGATCCATTTTCATAAAGACACAGTCACATGCTGCCGTGCCCGCGCACGTATTTGTGTTGACTCGAGGTTTAAAAGACAATTTATTCCATGTTGCAGTGAGAGAAAACTAATGAGAAAACAGAGAAATCCCTGCAGAGGGAATACGGCGTACAACACCAGCGGCTAATTTAATGTTCCAGTGTGGGAAGCGGACTCGGAGGAACACGGGCAGTTCTGACGGGGGGGTCTAAAAAGGGGGCCAGAGCAACCCTCACAGCAAACTTAGACCCCTCCTTGTGGCCTCCAGAAGAAACAGGCCACAACATTGATATATACATAGATTATTCTGTGATATTTTTGTACTGTGCCCCGCTGACAGAGCGAAAGGCTCCAGCCTGCCCCCACAAAATCCAGCCCACTCACACAGCGGGGTGATAATCACCATCACGCGACTGCGATGCCAAATGAGAGGCGCGATTAATGTATATACCATTAAGACGGCACAATGTCTCGGTAGAGAAACCTTTCTTTGTGCTGCTCGTGTTTGCTTGAAAGATTCGAAAAAGTTGGAGGAGAGAGGGGCGAGCAAACAAGCTTCTCTTGTCCGCCTGAATGGATTTAATGCAATTCTTTTCTCTGTATAAATGCAGGTGGAAGTTAGGAGCTTTTTGCTGACTCGGGGGTTTCGCCCGAAAGAAATGAAAGTTGGTGCACTTGGGCGGCGGTTTAATAAAGAGGCTCGGCTGCCTCCGAGCAGCAAAAAAAGAGCTGTTTATTCATTTAGCCGTCTATTCATTTATTTCTCTCTGGATACTATATCAATGTCTCGGTGTCTCTTTAAATCCACTTTTGTCCTGGTTTCACATCACACTGCAGGAGACAATAAGGAAGCCAAAGGTTGATGGGACAATTTGATTTGTGTTACATCACAATGAGGCTCTTATGTGATATTTATTAGGGGAGTTTCTGTGCAATCTGCAGCCAGCGGGAGTTTTGACGCAGCCTCTCGATCAGAAGGAGATGTGTGCTCCAAGGTTGGCCACTTTTTTCCCTTTTTCTTTCCTTTTTTTTTTCTTCCCTTCCTCCAACATACTTTGTTTTCTTTATAGTTTCGAAGCAACGCAAGCTAAAGAGTCATAACTCTGCTGAAGTTTGGGACTCAAGGACGCAGCGGCATCTCAAGTACGTCCATGTTTCTCAGCCTGTACAGACTGTTCCTCCCGTCAGTTCACTGTGTCACCGCGGAGTTCTTATTTGAATTTTTTTTCAGACTCCATTTTTCTCCGAATAATCAACCAAATTAAAAAAAAACCCACCAAAAGCGTGTTCACAAGTGACTGGAGTGAACTGAGAGAACTGGTGTCAGTGGGTACCACAGACTCAGCATGACCTCATTTGAACTGAAACGGCATTAAAAAAAATCAGCAGCACCCGGTCTGGAACGATGACTTCTAGCCAAATTCCAGCATTAAAACTTTAAAACGTGGCCAAATGAGTTGATCAGAACAAGCGGACGAAAACGAAAGGACAACAGTGCAGCTGCACTAACAACGTCTGCAAATATCCAAAGGCCTTTGCCGCTGGAGCTGCAAATGACGATGAAAAAAACGTTCAGTTTTGTAGAGCAAACATGAACGGCTAAAAAAGAAGCCAAACAAAGGACTGTAAAATGATGAATTTATCTCCTTTTTAAGCTGCTCACCAAACACTGATTTGTGTGAGCAGCAGGGAGCCCTGCAAGTGGGAGCTTCACAAACGAGTTTGTTTGATAAGAAAAACGGAAGCAGACTGAACCGATTTGGATCTCTGATCATCTCAGAGAAGGAAACATCCAGCATCACACTGCCGCTTTCTCTTTAATTTCGCCTTTTTTCTTTAGCCCTCTCTCTCCTTTTCTCCAGCTTCTTAACCTCCACACAGCCTCACAATACTAAATTAACCCACACGGAACGCAGAATGCGTTCTCGGCCTTCTCGACGAACAGAAATTCAAAACATGAGAAGAGATAAATCATTAAGTGGAATGTAATAGGAGCAGCACAATAAAGGTGTCAAACTGTGTTATCCAAATTAAATCAGAAAAAAGCCACTCAAAATATTGAACATCGATGGCTTTCTCATTTATTTGGTTCCACTTTTGTTTGTGTGCCGTCATATTGTTCTGTGGAAAACGGTGATGAACGATAACAACCAGCCTTGTTAGAGAGAGACGGAGCAGCCGGCGCAAATGGCTACCTGCTGTAATCACCTCGATGCAGCGAATAATAAACGTTTATCGACCAAAGAGAGAGAAGAAGAGCAGCAGAGAATCAAGTGGACTTCATAGGATGTGTGCGGGGTCACATTGCCGGGAAACATTCAAATATATAAAATGAAGAAATAAAAACACAAGCACACACTGCATATGTTGGAGAAAATGATCCCCATAAAACTCAGTGACACACACACGCACGCACGCATGCACGCACGCACTAGAGGGATGAGCCGTGGAAGATCAAGGCCGAGCACTGAGGGAGCAACGTGCAGGCAGCAGCTGAATCCTTCTTGTCATGAAGCTTTGAGTGACACGTAGAATCTGCAGCCATCATCTTTTCATCATGTTGGACGGATCTACCAGCAATGAGCCGCATCCTCAGACACCACAGTCCACTGACTGTGTTGATTCGGCCGTCTGATGATCTGTTTTTCCCTCTTCATCGACGTTTTAGTATATATAGACGTGTATATACATATATACAGCGGGGAAGGGAGAGTCATATAGATGACGATGTACTCGGTCAGTGAGATGAGAAATCTGCCTTAATCTGAGGCAGCTGCATGCGCCAAGTGGGCCATAAAATTTTGGTTTAAAAAGCTAACTCTGCTCTGAGAGGTAATATCCCAGCACCACTTTAACATTCAGGACAGGCGGGCGACACGACTTGAATAAAGAGAGGGGCGCGTGGGCGAGGATGAAGAGAGAGAGAGAAAGAGAGAGAGAGAGAGAGTGAGTGCTAGGAGCTGAAGTGATAATGATTGGAAATACAATCCGTCACAATCAGATCCGCGACAAGGACGCCACCGGTGGCGTCACAAATAAGTTCACAATGGGCTCCTTGCTGCCGGAAACCTCAAGTCAAATGATATGCAGATTTCTCGGGGCAGAGGCCAAATATCTGCAAGCACAAATCTACAGATCAAATGACGAGTGCGTTCCATCATGCTGTCGCCGGCGCGCCGACTCTTTATTTCCCCCACAATCTGGATCATCAGCATCCTTCCGGGCCGCTTGCCAGCTGCAGCGCGGCGTTCAGGTGAATCCAATATTCCTGGACGCGCGTCTCGGCGCAGAGCTCTTGTTGGAGACAAAATAAAGTAATTGATCTTTTAGTTCCCTGAGAAGAACCAAAATCGGCTCAATCGTTAGCGTGGATGGAGCGCCTGGAGGAGCGGTGAGGTCTGGCGATGTGAAAGGAGGGGCGTCCTGACTGAACGCAACGCGCATGACGCAGACGTGGAGGTTCTCGCGTCGAGCTGCAGGGATGAGGGTTGCCGCACGGAGCGCGCATCCCAATCAACACCCTGGTCTGTGTGTTGATTGAGTCAGTTGTGAGTATTTGTTTCACACAAGTCAAACTATCGGAATCACATCTCTTAATCACGCTCGTTTGTAAATGAGCCTATTAGAGCATCAGTAATGGGCTCCCCTTCAAGCATCTTGGTTACATTCCGCAATCCTTTGTGTGGAAGAGTCCCACATAATCAAATATTCATTCATGACTAACAAATGATTTGTACTGCATAAATAATGGAAGCAGACGCCTGTTCGGCGCCGCTCGACACGGTGTGAGAGAGCACCGGGGGGGGGGGGTTACTGTGCCAGCCTCCTTCCCGGAGCCTCTCGCCGGTGATCTCTGGGGCCCCCGCGGCTCGACACAGGAGCACAAGGCAGCGCTGGTCACGGTCGCGCGGCACCGAACCAAGCAAATTGCCAGTGGCGCCACTGCTGCAGCCGGCCGCGCTCGAGCTTGACGGGCATCGCACGGTTCATTTGAGCCACCTGACGCGTCCAAGCACTCGAGACCCGAACTGAACTTTTTCCCAAATTTCAGTAAAGTGACAATATGACTCGGGATTCTTTTGTATGATTATTTTCAAGGTTTACAAACAGACAGAAGAATTTATTCCCACATGATTGAGATGCCATACATGTGTTCTCCTGATTTAGTTTTGAACAGTACAAAACTACAACATGCATTATGCGACAGTGTTGCTTCATATTCAGACCTCAGCACAGAGTTTCTCTTTAGAGTCCGTGCATTTTCCACCATATACTCCATTACTGCTGTTTTATCATTAACACATCTTTGTTTGTTGCCTTCCACGGAGCGTTGCTATGTTTCTAATCAAAATAAATAATTCAAAACGTCTTTTCCGGTAATGTTCGTTTCAGCCAGACTATTAGCCATAAAACTGAGAGGCCCTCCAGCCAAACGCCGACACTCCACCAATCACTTGACGAGGAGCTGTGACATTTCCAACATGTCATTATTATTCTTTTTAAAGAGCTACAGTGTGTTATGAAAGAGTGATGACCAACAGAATATGTCCCGAGGCGCCCGAATCACAGATTCATTGTGCTTTTTAGACTTTCAATTACAACCGTTAAAAACACATTTATCTTCTGCTGCACGCCCCTTTTGTCCTTTGAAGGCAAACGCCGTCCGTTTCGACTTCATCGTCTTCTGTAATTATGACAAAATAGGTATATCTATATAGCTCTAGATACGCTTTTTTTCCACGCCATCATATCGGAAATGCATAGGTTTAATAAAGAGCACAAACATAACCTCTGGAAAAAAGCAAAGTAACAGACACTAATCTCCGACAAAAGGAACTGAGACTCATTGAAACGCTGCTTTCATGGCTACCGTTGGACCTTTCAACCAGGTAACGTTTCAACAGGCCCACTATAACACCGAAGGTCAACAAACAGCATGCACTGACGCAGCACACCTGTCCCCTGAGGATCTGCAACGTTTTCCCTCCTCTTCCTCCTCCTTCGTGGTGACCTGACGAATGTCCAACCACGACAGCCTGAAGTAGGTGTGAAGCTCCGCAGCAAAAAAAAAAAACCTTTTTACTTTATTAAACTGTCAAAGCACTAATTTTTCATGCGGCTTACGGACGTAAAGGGCTTAAACACACAGGCCACTGTGCAGCCCGCCGAATCTCTTTTCAACTTCCTCTTCCTGCTTTAACTTCCCACAGTGCGTCTGTGTGCTGTAATCTCTCGAGTGGCTCCACGAGAGTCATTACTTGCGCGGCGTTCAACATCCACAAACATGAGAGGCTCCGGCGTTTCACAGGCAGAAAAAAACCCGTCGAGCAACGAGGGCGACGGGACAATCGAAAGCCTTTTTTTTGTACTTTGAACACTGGATTCAATTCAGAAAGGCCAACTTTTTTATGGAAGATTTGACATTTGACTGAAAACTTTTCTTACTTGGTAAATGCATCTGTCAGTGTGATCCACAGACTCACTGACACGTGTCCCCCCCCCCCCCCGCCCCCTCTGCCGCGAATGTGCTGTCAGACCGCAGTCACAGACGCCTGCACAGGAGAGAAGGCGGGTGCAGAACAGAGGTGGGACGCGTGGACTCAAAATTGCTCTGCTCTCCACCGGACGCTGCTCGCACATGCGACCAGAGTTTAGACCACCCCGGTGGTTGAACTCCTTCATGGTTGGGTCTCGCTTGAGGACAGTCTGGGCGAGAAAAAAAAAAAAGACCCTGGAGACGGGAATCCGCCTGGCAACGACCTGCGGCGACACCTGAGTCACAGCCACAGACCTCCGGACAGAACCGGCTCTCGAAACGTAACGACAAGAGTGGGGCTGAACAAGAAAGAGCCGTGTGTGTGTGTTCACGTATGCAGTGTGGATTCCCTCCACCACACGGCAGCACGTTCTCTCTCTCTCACCCCGCTGCTAACAGCCACCAAAATTCAGCTGGATTTCCGAACTATGTCTGAAGGAAAAAAGCCGAGTTCTCCCGGGGGTCTCCAGAGGATTCTGCTGTCGAACCTCTCCAGACTTGTTAGTTCAATCCCTGCCCCATTTCCTGTCAGACCGACTCCTCCCACCAGATTAAGCACATCAAACTGGCTCATCTGCATACGACTCTGACGATAGAGCTGCTTCTCTTTCAACACCATCACCCTGTTACTTTTAAACTATGCACTGACTTGTTTTATTTTATTTTCGTTCGTCTTCCACGTCCATAGAAATGTAAAATTTACTCACCACACTGCAGCGCCGCCCTGAAACCCGTCTAAAATTCGCTCCCTTTCAAAGACGGACCGACTCCGATTACAGATTCAGCGGACTCCACACCGTTCCGGCGACGCGTTATCTCTGTAACGCTGCGATCTAACATCTTCAACTGTACGCGCTCGCCTTGTAACTGATGAATAACCTGATTAAGTTCCAGCTTTCAAACGGTCTGACCCATTTCTCTTAAAATTAAATAGTATCAGGACAGACTATTCCTGAACTGTCCTCAATTAGACATTCTGTGTGTGGGACAGGATTTCAGTGTCAGCTGCAGCTCTGTGGGCTGGTAGGGGCAAGCAGCCACAAAGCAGCGAATGCAGTTAATTAAGAGTGCATCTCCAGAAGGATGCGCTCCTTCACTATGTATTCCTTTGTAGCTGCTCGTGTGATGTTCGAAGATGGAGAAGGAAGAAAGTTTGAATAATTGATCAAATAGACTGCAAACATGGATGGACGCGTGTGTTGGCAACTCCGAGCGGTCAAGGCAAAGAAAAACGTGAGGCTGGAGACGCGTGCCGCCGTGCTGCAGCGATCTCGCAGCAGTCGATCGTTCCCTCCCTTCGTGTGTCGATAAAACCACAGCGAAAAATTGGCTACAATTAAAGTTAATTCATTGGAAAGTGCCACTTGAATGAATCGCTGGAAAACAAGAAGAAAGAGTGTTGGAAATGCCATCGTTCTGTTGGTTTTATGAAGTCATAAAAGGTTTCTTTTTTCCACAGTCGGCCCCCAGTCAGATGACTTGACTGGATGATCGCGCTGTGATGCGGCGGCGCAAACCCTTTGTTTTCCAGCGGCCCCTCAGACCAGCTGCACTACTTTGCATTCACACATCACCTCCGTATGTAGAAGCAGCTCAGCAGAATTACGGCGTATTGGCTGCTTGATCAATATTTAAAGCCACAGAGGGGCCGGATCGGACCTCTCGTGAATGATAACAAACCGCTGCCTTTGTCTCCTTTCGAGACGGACCACCTACTGCGGGGAACGCAGGACCCGACGCACGGACCCTCTTTTAACTGGCTGGTAATGAGCTCTGCAGGGCAGCCGTTTTTAGTGTCACCTTTGGGCTTGGATTCTTCCACGAGAGCCGCTGAACCGGCTGAATACGTTTCATCACACAGATTCATTGAAGACTGCTCGCCAAAGTCAAACAAACACCAGAAAAATTCTAACAACAGGAAACAGTCGTTTCAATTTGTGAAGCACTTTTTAAAACATGGTGAGGAAAACTCGTGAGGCTCAGTGGAGTCTGTGACAGGTTCATGCAGCTTAAAACACCCCCACACACACACTTTCATGCCATTTGAATAAGCAGCAGATGTATTTTACCTGCACAGTTGGAGGTTGAAGGAGGAGGCGACCGGGAGAGAGCAGCATGCAAATAGAGAGAGAAAGAGGAGACAAGCAATTAGCGACTAAACCGAGAGCATAAACACATACAGGCACAGAAAACGAGCAGGTCAAAAAATCTGAGCATCGGTGCAAACACGCGATCACGGAAAAAGGCACATTTTTCACGGTTCTTTGTAAACTTCTGTGAAAGTTTCCAAGTGAAATCCTCTCAGAGCGAAAAAAAAGAAAAAGCCCTTCTTTTGTTTCAGAAGTAGTTCAGCAAACAAAACTGAGCAGCCAGCCAGCTCGCATGTCAAATGTAAATCTTGTTTCAGCTGTCGGAGCCAAAACAGAACGATCAACGGCTGAAAACGAGCAGACGCACGCCAGAACAACCACGGGAAGCTTGAACTGTGTCCCGATTCAAAACGTCATCGTCACCAAACCAAAAGGAGACATATCCGAAGTGATTCACCTCTGCAGGTTTTTCTACCAAAAGTGAAATACACACAACTGAGCAGCCCCCCCCCCCCCCACTCTCCGCCACCCCCGCACTCCTGCAGCGCTGCTCATTCCAGCACCTATTCTTGATTTAGCTTTAAGAGTATTCAAGAGAGAGAAAAAAAAAACGATATTTAGGGAGAAGCTGAAACGGCTCATGAGAAATCCTTTGGAGGAAAAGGCCATTTCCCTGCACTTTCTCCTGCCTGGGAAAGGTTCTCGCGGGACACCGAGTCGTTCTAACAGCATAATCAAACATCATAATCATGGCTCGCAGCTATAAAGGGACAGACCGGACACAATGGCTCTTTTTTATGTTTCCTCTTGTACAATAGATTTTCTCTCTCATTTTTCCTCTAAACCCTAAAATTGATTTAGGTCGCAAGAACATGACCGGTTTTCTCGATCTGGACTCGAAGCCTGCACAGAAACTTGAACGAGGGCTGGTCGCAGGGCTGGTTTGCATTGTCAACTGTCTGTCCGTCCGTCCGGCTGACCGACCGACTGACTGACTGACCGGCTGGTTAGCATTGTCAACTATCTGTCCGTCTGCCCATCCGACCGACTGACCGACCGACCAACCGGTTCGTTCGCATTGTCAACTATCTGTCCGTCTGTCCATCCGTCCTTTTTGTCCATCCATCCATCCATCCATCCACCCACCCACCGACCCACCCACCCATTCATCCATTCATCCATCCATCCCAGGTGTTAAAGTTGCTGCAATCTGGAGCTTGTGCAAGACAGTCAGACAGCAGATAATTTATGCCACTTCTGTACTTTTAAAACTGGGGCTAATTTATGACATGTTCAAGTCGAAAGTGATACATTATAATGTCAGATAGCAGGATACAGTTGCAACAGTGCAAACCATCCTCTCAGCTTCCCACAGTTCTTAAAGAGAGACTACCAGACACAATTGACCCAACTGCATAACCTGCACACTTGGAAGTGTAAATCAATATGAATATTAGGACTTAATGCTCAGACCATCCATTGTAATGGTCCACTGTGCAGTGAGACGACTCGCGTTTGCTTGGAGGTAAGCAGAAATTACACACATTGAACAAGATGCTGGGAATAATATCAGCCACCGAATGTTTTAATCAAACATTATCCGACAATAAAAATCTGATTGCATGCCGTAAACATCTTTCCCTGGGGGCGCACGGATCAAGTTGGTGTTTGTACAATTTCCTCTCCTCGGGTTTTGATCTGATCTCATGTCAATATCTCTCAAAACAGAGCAGGGTTTTTTTTCCCTTCTCTCCTCAGTCGAGGGCTGAACCAATAAAATGGGAGCGATGAGAGGATAAACACTATGACTGACTGCAAGCGTAATGTGGCACTGCTGTCACTATGTAGCTTATTGCAAAGCTCTTCCTCCAACATTTGAAGCCATCCGGCAGCAGCACTTTAGGTTCAGCTGAGTCGGACTGTATTTACGCCCCTCTCTGCCGCTCTCCTGGAGCCGCCGCGATCCGTCAGCCTCCACGCGTCTGTTTCCGTCTTCATCCGAGCCACTTGTGTCTCAGTTCTCGAGTACTCGCCTCCTTTGTTTCCTTTTTTTAAAAAACTGCTGCCTCACCTTTTAAAACAATTCAGGGATACAAAGCACAGAAGATAAGAGTAGAGGTGGTTGAGAATATGCTGATGAACCTTTACTGAGAGGATTAACTATGGCTATAAATCAGAGACTGACACAATGAGCTTGGAGGGTGAAGTAGCGAAGACACAGCAGGCAGCGGGGACGCCATTACTCACTTCAGTCACAAAGTTTCACAGACACTCACTCCCAGCAGTGCCACTTCTGACTATTTATCATCGTTGCTTTTTTTCGCACTCAGATATCCGTGGGAGTTCCTGCTGCTTGTTACTCTTTCCATCCACACCAGCTGCAGCCGCGCCGAACCGCCCTGCAAACGGCACCACGGAGCCGGCTGGGCCGTGAGGGCTCAACGCGGATGGAAAGGGAGTCCATCAGTAACAAGCAGACCGCATCAGTGCGACTGACGGCAGAGAGGGAATAAATAGCTAAATAAACGTTTATGATTGGAAAAAAAAAATACTGCATGTTTAAAAGAAAGTGCAAAAAAGACCAAAAAAACAGTGCTGATTGAGGATTTTGGGAACATCCTGGAACCATTTGAGGTTTTCCTCGCTCTCGGTGGATTTTTCACCGGAATGGTCAATTGATGGTCAACCGTGAACAAGTGATCTGATGAAAAGCCTTCAAACTACAGTGACCCGGGTGAATCAGCTTTCACCTCACACTTCAGCATAATTAGACGTCATTAACGAAGCGGAGAGCTTCAAACGTGTGGGAATGAAGAGGCAGCCCACTGACACCAGGGAGTCAAGAGAAAAGGTCGAGGGTCCTCGCAGGATGGAAGTGTGCACTCACTAAAAATAGGGTCGCACAGTTTTCCTTTGTTTCAAATTGTCTGTATTTTAGGCAATCATAATGCTCTACAAAAGCAACAGTTACATGGGTGCATTTTAATGTCTCGTTGGAACGAAAATAATGTGCTTAAAGTGGATTTTTTTGTATCAGCTTGTCACCAAAGACCCTGATAGTCCAACTTTGCCTCCTTCTGAGGACCTCATTCATTCATCAGGGACACAGATAGTTGGATTTAACATGGGCTCAGTAGAACAAGAGCAGCCTGCAGCTGATGGTTCCTACTGTCCCGCTCAGAAATGCAAAACTTGTTCCTTCTAATGAACCAATCAATAATACATTCAACTCCAATAATTAATGAGGGAGAATCACTTCCAACATGCTCCCCCCTGCATACATTTGCTTAAGATTAAGCTCATATTTTTTCGAGAGTGACCATAAATCAGCCACTTTTGGAGTTCTGCAATTGTAATGCAGAAAAAAAAAGGTTTCAAGAAATGTCGATAAAAAACAAGAAACACGTGAGCTTTTCGCACCTACATCGAACGCATTGACTCAACTTGTTTTTTTTTAATCTCTCATTACCAGCATTCCGTTGCAACTGTCTCCACCGGAACACACCTGAATCTAATCAAGCGTAATCAGAGCAGTCTGCTAACGAGTGGCTCGTTACAACCAGGTGTGCTAGAGCAGAGACAGCCGAAAGGGACTGAGACCCAAACAGGACTAAGAGGTACCAGGGACCCTCAAGCGAGCCGAGTCACATTTCACATACATAAATTATACTCACAGTTTAGATGCTCAAAAAACTTTAATATGACTTTACATGATTTTGACTGGCCTTCTGTCAATCTTCTTTTGTTCTATATGGGATGGCAGTCACTTAATGTTGTGCATATTCAGGCACCTGAACATGCTGTAGCTCTGTCACACAGCTAGAACATTTGGTCTCATCGCAGTTTGTAAACTACTCCCTGGTTCCATCACAGGGAACGGTAATGTTGGGCAAAGGCTCAGAGGATCAGCGTCTGAAACCGTCCATAAAGAGTTTTGACGCAGCACTTCAAGAGGAACAGAAGCATAAAGGCTATTTGAAATCTGACGTTTAGCAATCTTTCCGCAGCCTTTTTAGAGACTCTGCCATTTCTGTTTGAACATCCTCGGGAGTCTGCGAGGCCCTCTGGGTGCTGGGAGCTGCCAATGAGGCAGGAGACAAAAGGGTGCTGGATCTCTCTCACTGTGAGTGTGTGTATTTCACATTAGGCTACTTCTGCCCCTCCTGCTCACCTCCCCCCCCCCCCTTGTTAATGTGATTTCCTGCCTCCCACAACCTCCAGCCCACTCCACCACTCCCATTTAGCATCGAAAAACCAATGGCCGAGTGATACACTCTGTGTTGCTGTCTGGTCCACACAGCGGGAGGTTTTAGTGCACTTTCTGCAGCCACAATAAACATTGAGAGAGATTTCAGGTGACATGACCGAGTGCCACATAATCCAGTAAATCCGGCAAAACACTAAAAACTCGGAGTGGATATGTTTCTCTTTGCTCTGACGCCTCGCTAAATATAACCCGACTGGCACCTCGGCATGGCCAACAGCGACCACAAGCTTTTGCTGGCTGGTAATAAACTCTGATGGACTTCTGTGAGAAAGAAAAAAACATCGTTCGGAAAATGAACCTCAGCTGACCCTGAATCTTGGTCCACTGTAGATGCATGAATCTGCGTCGGCCTGTATTGAGCTCACGGACTCCTCTCCGCAGAGCGACCCGTTGGCATCGACCGCGATGAGTGCAAGCAGGAGCAGCGCTGCTCTGTCAGCATCTTCATCTGAACAGTAGTGGGATTGCTTGGTTTCTCCACCCATCCTGAGCTGCATTCACTTATCCACTGTGGTCAGGGAACCTGATCAAGCTTTTCGCCTTTTTTCAGAGCCAATGGACTTGATGAGGGTGCGACACTCTCAGGACGCAATCCCGATCATCCCAACATGTTTCTCCAGCTAACTGATGTATAAACAGTTGAATATTTGCAAGTGCTTTTGAAATAATCTCAGATTAAAGTGGCCCCGAGCAGGCCTCCAGGCATACCGCCTCTCTTTCATCTAATTAGCATTTCGCTCCTGCGTCCAGGAGTTTTTCTTTAGCCGGTGACTTCAATTCAATCTACATACTAAGCAGCTGCCTAATCGAGCTTTAACAGCTGGGAGATAATGTTAAGGGAAGATCATTTCAGTGGCCTGCTACTCAAGATCGCTCCCCCATTTTTTTTTTAATCCCCCTGAAAATAAGACTTAAATTGTCCTAACTAATGAAGAATAACCGTCTAGTTTGTATCTGTGTTTGCAGTTTGCTTCAAATAAAACTCCTGCGGTTTTTGAGCAGGGAGTGTCTGCAAGACCTTCATCCAAATTTGAGGTTGTGAGTTCAAAAATGATCTGCAATCAATGTACGAGAAAAGTTTGCTCCTCCTCTTCCAATCGCCGCTCCAGAACATCGCCCAGTTGTTCCCCGTCAGCAACCTGAAGCGAGGACACCCGGACTGCTCTGACTGGAGCCTGCAGCAGGAACACTGCGTTCACCAGGAAAAGCTGCTCTGAAAGAGACAGCCTCCTTTTTTGCCTTCTCCCACCGCGATTCCCAACAAACGCCTCAACAATGAGCAGACTCCTCGTAGCCCCAAAGAAGTGTGTCTTCATCCCCATTTACCACAGTCCCTCCCCTACATTGTTCTGGGTTTCTATTCGTCACCGCGCCGCACAACCGCTAACAATCTCTCCATACTCTCGTAAAAAAGCCACTCTGACAAACGGCTGCATAAAGTCTATAGGCGCAGGACTCCAGTTTAATAGCCAGACTTTGCTTGGATTCTGCACTTCTCTTTCCATCCCTAAAGACTTTTTTTTTCCCTTCCTTCTTTGGACCGGCACAAGTGAAGCTCCTTCAACATTTCACCGTGAACTCGGCAGCGTTTCACAAGTGAACCTAATCTAAACGCTCACAAACGGACGACCAGACCTGTTGTCTCGCGTGCAGAAGATAACCATTGTGAGCGCGTCTCCGCGCGCATGTCGGATTTATCCGCCGGCTGCTTTTCACCCAAGGGTCCCTTTCGAGAGGAAGAGGAGGTCTCGGAGGGCACCGCGTTTCCTATTCATCTCGAGCTCCGTGGCAACAAAAGATGGCTCTCCATGAATAGATTTAATAAATATCACGGAAAATGTGTTGTGTCAAAAGAGCCATTGACTCGCTTTGACATTCTCCACAATTCACTTCCGTGGGGTTCAAGATCTTCACCTCTGATTCTAATATCAAACTCTTGATGGTGAATATCGTGTTTCTACAAGTCTAAACACACGCCCCCCCCCCCCCCGGCAACTAAACGTCTACCCAAGAACCATCCTATACAGTCTGTTTAATTTCAGACTTTCACAATTTTGTGTCGTTCTTCTGTGATTGGGACTGTCTGTGACAGAAACATCCGAGTCGTCATGGAGTGAGCACTCAATATTGAACAAATATCAATAGTGAGAATGTCTCATTTGCAAACTGCTGTCTCGCTGGTGTCTTGTTTTTCTCTTAATTTTAAAAAGGACCAACGATTTCCATTTGGCCTCACATTCTGCTCAGCCCTCTGAGACTCGCGGCTTTGCCTCCTTTGACTCTTTCAACATTACTTTGCGTTCACAAAGTGTTTGTTATCTCAGCCAGCCTGTTCTGGTCAGAAGGTTCTTCAAACAAACACGCTTCAACTTTGATCCCGACGCCGCGACAACAAAAGCGTTGCTCGACGTTTATTCGTTCGTTTTCGTTCAGTTTCAATTCGTGTTAAGTCGTTCCTTTTGTGAGCAGGGCTAATAGAGCGAATACATTCCAAAATAACAGGGTTCTGCTTTGGCACAAAAGAAGCAATGGTTAATGAGAGACAAAAAGGTCAGAGGTCAGTTTTGTGCACATGTAAGACCGGCTGAACAGAGGCTCGTCCTCGGGGCTGCAGTGCTTTCACCGTTTTTCTTGTCTGCTTTTTTTTCCTGAAGTCAGATCTGAAAAAATTTGGTATTTCAATTTGAGGAAGGGGATGAATGTCGAGAAGGAGGGGGGAGAAAAGGCATTGGACCATTTTGGAAGCAGGAATATAAATGTTCGAATGTTGGGATGGCAAATGTGAAATATTCCAGAGAAACTGATAACACTTAGAGTTGATACCGTTTCATTTGAGATCTCATCTCCTGTGAAAATGGCAAAATGTCAGAGGTTGAAAGAGGTTCGGTGCAGAGAAACAGCTTAGTCCCGCCTGGCTGAGAGCAGCGAGACCTGCTTTATGGATGAGACATGATCTCACCTACTGGAAGATTCTGCAATATTGATATTAATAATGGAGCATTTTAGGGGCCGTGGGGCTACACAGGAGGAAACACAGGACGGGGGGAAAGCATCCATATTTCATCAGGATACTGCAGACCTAAAGAGATACGGCTGCTTCCAGGGGACAATATTAAAACAGCAGCAGTGTGAAATAACACTTTACATTCTTTGTAAAAGTCAGAAAACGTTTCCTCACAGAAATCTAAATGTAATTCTGGAGGCGTAATAATTTACCTGACAGCTCAGACCTTCACTCTCTGGTTTTTAGTCCCCTCTGAGCTTCTGTCGACAACACGCACCAACATGACTAAAAAATTTTAATGGCTCGCTCTAAAATTTAATTATTAAACGCCGGAAGCGATAATTTGTATTCGCCTGTGTTGGAAACAATCAAAGGACATGAAAGAGAAACTGAGCCTGTGCTCAGGAGAAAAAGGAAACATGGATTCGACGACACCCTGCTCCAACAAAGCCACAGCCACCCAAGGTAGTATTGTACACGAAGATCAACATATTTAAATGTAAATACCAAAGTGCTGCAGCTTGCAGACTGTTGATTGCTTGGCGGAAGCGCGGCCTGATTTTTTCCCCCCTCCGTAACAGAAGGAGGACTGACCCGCCACAATGCAGCCTGCTCCGAGCTTGATTACTTTTTGTGCCCTCAAACCTTCAGTTCTGCATATGATGTCTGGCAGCATGTGGCGTTGTCACGATTATTTATGCCCGTGTAGCATTGTTTCGGTGAATGGCTCCTCTGTGGATTCTCAACGATGCTCTTTGTGATCAATCACAGGATGGGCCTCATTATAGACTCGGTGGAGGAGAGTGAACCGGGTAGAAACAAAATGCCTTCAGATGTGTCAGAACGACGGCGGTCCTCGTGCCGGGGCCGACAACGTGTGCGCTTGATCACAGAGCACATCGGCCCGTATATAGGTGGCAAGAACCATCTAACGCACCGTCTCGATCTGCCATAAGTTACCCCCCCCCAGCCCCGTGCGGTGTCTGTACTCTCCTGCGTCGCCCATGTTCCAGATTCCTCTCACATCCTCATTTGTTCAGACCTATCAGCTGTGTTTGGATAATGAGCCCCCCTGTCAGTTGGCTCCAGTGGTCCCCCCGCTTCATAAATCAATCTGCACTCATGATGCGGGGGAACTCTTGTGAGAGCACACTCTTGTTTGCCAAGTCTGAACTCCCCGCGCACCTTTCCTTCGCAGCAACCAACTGTCTTTGCAGCTGTTACCTTTGCTTTCATGGCCGTCATCCCTGCCGGTTCCAGCTCAATACTGAACTTCCCGGCATTGAATCCCACCGACAAAGAGTCATTCACGGTGTCAAAGTGTGTGGGCTCAAAAACACAAACGGAACCTCTGTAACTCTGAGAAGGGTTTCAACGTTGCGCCGCTGCAATGTATATTTTTCCTGAGGTGACTGGTCGTGCATGGTGAAGCACTTGATAACCTGGGGGAGGATCCCACTAATCTCTCCAGCACACTTCATTTACCCTGTTAATTAACACCGAATCTCCAGACGTCAAAGACCTCAGCACCACATGCAACATTCTGATTGGCTGCTTATGTTCATTATTAAGGGTTCATACACCCACACGGAGGGAAGGAAAATGTGTTGTCTGACAGTTTCTCAGAGAAATCTGTGCAGCCTTTTCAGAGGGAACACGTTCAACTCGCAGCGATGCGCTCAGGATGAGGTTTCACTGATGTTTTCGCAGCACGTCGGAGAGAATAACGACACCGCGAATGTTTGTTGCCACACTTTTTCCGCTTTAACTAAAGTTTACATATAGTAAACAAACTGAATGCAGCCTAATGGACGAGACTAATGAGATGAAACTCGGGCAACACTGAGGAATGTAATGAAGCCTTGATGCCTCAATCTATCACCGTGGGGGGAGTGGGAGGGGAGGGGAAGTCATGGGGAGACTGATTGCAACGAATAAGTAACACTGAGCACATTTTCCTCCGTCCAATTTCATTAAGAGGGTGAACATTCATTTAACACATTGAATAATGGACCTCTGCTGATCGTATATCACGCTGCATGCATTTACAGATGTCAGATATTGAATACGTCTCTTTAGATGTTAAACCGGGGGACAACGTATAAACAGCAATAAATTAAAAGCGCTCTTTGGGCTCACGTGCAGTGACGCCTGAAAGGCCAGCTGTTACTTTTCAGGAATGGCTTCTGGAACATTTATGCACCGTGATGGATCAGAGGTCACGCAACGGCTATCTGAACGAACTGGGTAAAGAATGAAGCACACGTTGTGCTTTGACCTGAAGCCAGGATGTTCAGCACCTTGGACTTACACTGAACACATCGCAGCGCCGAACTGGGTCACATTTGATGACGGACGCGGCAAGAAATGTCTCGCAATCGATCGATCGCCACTAGGGGTCAGGCGCTGCATCATACAGATGCTAATCATTTGTCATGTAAGAAAAACCATCATCTGAAATAATGACGCACTCAGTATGAAAAAAAAAAAAACAAGCGCTCCACTCTGACAAACTCCCGATGGAACATAAATCAGCACTTTGGCACTTTGCAGAAATAATAATGAATGCTTCCAGACCATTCCGGCCATTTGTTCTGCCTCCCCCTTTGCCCCTCAGTGCTGCCCGCCTTGATTGTATTCTCCTCCCGTTTCTGTGTCTTTTTAACAGGTGAACCTCTTGAGTGTGGAATGAAAGCCAATTCAGGCTTTACTGACATCAGTAATGTCAGAGTGTGTTAGTTGGACTTGTGTCAGAATAAATGGCTTTATGTGCTCATTAATCTTTCACTGCTCGAAGGGTCTCAGTTATGAGGAGCGCAGGTCCACCTCCTTTATTGTATGCTGCAGCTGGTTCTGCCAGCAGCCGCTGGATCGTGACGCTGGCGCTTGATTGCCACTGCGCACTGTGACGGCGGCGAGCAGGTGGAGTGATTGCGGGAAGGTGGGAATCTACACGCGAACGCCGACGCCGGCTTTCGCCCTTATTTGGGAACGGAGACTCGTCGCTTCAAGGCCTCCAGATTCTGGCAACTTTCCACTGGATCCACTCACATTTAGTGAGCTTTTTCTCTTAAATTCAGCGCAAAATTTAGTCAAATTTGCTGGGAGGTTCAAGCCACAGTCTGAGCTCACACTTCGCTTTACCTCCATTTTGTTTTTCCAATTGTTTTCTGCCCACAAGCAAAGTGAGGGTCAATAGGTAGAGATGCATGAAAATAAAACACCGGTTGCAGTTCAAATGCTGTGAGCCTGGGGAGACCAGAATATATATGTGCAATAATAACTCATCCCACTATCTCCATATTCCTACTGCTAAGGCATGAGTGAGAAGGTGCGATGTTCATGAAAATATATCAGTTGTCTATGTGCGACCACTGGATGCCACAAGTAATAACCTTAATAAATATCTGAAGTGTGACGAAGCCGGTGTTGCTGAGAAACAAGAGTGTCAGCCTTTGGATGGACGCTGATATTATTATTCCTGTATATCTCCAAACTGTCACACGCGGGCATCAGACGTCTGAACCTCTCCCGAGTGAGAGATGATTGACAGCTTGGAGGCCGCGGTAACGGACGGATGAAAGCCGCGTTGAAGAGCTGCGTCTCACGCGAGAGTCAGCCTCCGAAGCTTCATTAATTCACCGCGTGAGTCCTGAACCGTGAACCCAACCAACCTATGATCTGCCGGCGCTGGTAACGACAAGAGTGATTGTCATTCAGCTGATATTGACAAGACACTCTGTTCATTACAGTATGTGACCCGGCTAATCCATTACGGAGAGACAACCGCATTACTGGAGTTAGCAGTGATACATCATGTAAGCAAATAGCTGCTGTGACCGCCATTGACATTGCTTTAATGGTACACCAAAGATCCGGGTGACGCGTTAGATAAACTGTGATGAATGCCACATCGCGAACAAATGTATCAGTGTGTTTTGGTTCAGAGAAACTACCCAACATGGAGCGGCAGTGTTTGACCCCAATCACTTTGTTTTTGAAGAGGAAATGAAAGTGTTATTCACACGTGACGGGAACTCCGGGAGATGGGGCCAATCGCTCACCGAGAATCCGCATTCATTATGTGCTCAGTCTAAACAATGTCTAATTAACGCGTCCTCTGTTGATCAATCGGCAGCCTGACGTTCGAGAACGGCCAATTTGCTCCTCAGTGAGGTGTTCAGTTATTTGATAACAATTATTGTTCAGCCTTTTGTGGAGAAAATAAATAAATCACCGTCAGAACAAGTCATAGGAGAGTCAACTATTTATAGCAACCCAAAGGTTGCGCGGCGCGGTTTTGACTAATGAATCCGGGCACTCTGGGAATCTCAATAATGAACTGAAGCAACATATGAAAGTGGCTGCCAGGCGTCACAAGTCTGCACTGAGGCCGTTTCATACACAACATCCAATGAGAGGAATTACAGCTGCAACTGGAAGACGCGGATAAGTGACGTTATTGACGGATCAGATTACAAGGGTCTCATTCTGGCAGCGGGTCACGCTGAAACACTTCTGAGGAAAAAAAGTGTGACCATAAAGTGTGACCATATTATGATAATTATGTACTGCCAGTCCACTAACATAAGCAGTTTTTGTATTCTCGCCCAATTAAAAGGTTCTCTTAGTTTTTAACAGGTTATCACTTCAGGAGACGCTTTACAAGCAAGCTTCAATTCACCCACTTTAGCTACTTAGTCGCTGTTTGAAAGAGAACAAAGACCTGCAGATTGTTTTATGTTGAAGAAGCTTTTTGTTCAAAGTTAAAATGAAACATTTGGGAAATTATAACAAATGAGAGATCATCGGATAACTGGGATGCTGTTAAGTGTTTCCTCTTGAAGGTTGCTAAAAGTTGAATTGGATTTATTGTGATTTTTTAACAGTAAAACAAATCAACGAATTGCACTTCATCCTTAATGTGAATGATAAAGGGGGACCCCTTTTTGCAGACACCAGTTAACATTTAAACCCTCATATTATGTTGTTGACTTGTCACAGAGCTACCGCTTACTGAAAAACAACAAACAAATCAGTTCTTGGGAAGGAGCAATCTGCCTTCCAACTCAAACTTATACCAAGAGGATGAGGGAAACTCTGCTCCATTACTGTACATCGACCTGCAGTAAGTGTCCAGTTATAGAGCCGTCAGGGCTTCTCTAATCTCATTGCACAAAATCACTCCGATGGGAGGCTCTTAGACGGGATGTGTGACGTGGACTTGTACAGACTCAAGAACTGAGACTCCCAAACAGTAAATATAGCAACGACAAGAGCTTGTTGAGACAACGAGGCTCCACAATTCTACTCCTGTGAAAAACCAGAGGACTTTGGTCTGAGACGGAGTAGGGTGTCAACATTTACACACACACGCACATGCACGCACGCACGCACGCAAAGAAACTTGAAACCTTAACTGCACCGAGTTGCCAACTACTAAAACTACAGGTAAATTACAGGCCTGTGACACACACACACACACACACACACACACACGCACACGCACACGCGCGCGCACACACACACACACACACACACACACACACACACACACACACTCGCACTCGCACACGTACACACACAC
>JASSRZ010025850.1:32093-47372 GCA_032164315.1 Malacoctenus gilli | reverse complement strand
CCCCCCCCCCCCCCCCCCCCCCCCCCCCCCCCCCCCCCCCCCCCCCCCCCCCCCCACAATTGTTGGAATGATCATCCGTTCATTGTGTGAAAATCCAGATCCAGGAAGTCGCACCTCATTGCAATCATCCACCAGGATGAAGAAGAGGTCGAAGCGGCTCATGATGGGCGCCGTCAGGTTGACGTTCTGCTTCAGACTCTTGCTGCGGTCGTAGCGCCCGCTCACCGGGTTGGCAGCGGCCAGGATGGATGTGCGGGCGTTCAGGGTGGCCTGGAAAGGGGAAAAGAAAGAGTCTGATTGGTCCAAAATTCACGGCTGGGTTTCTCCCCACAGAAAGACGCGTCGTCCCGCGGTTCTTGCAGGTTATTGACAAGTCTCGGTCAACATCTGGCAACGCCGAAGACGAAAGGACTCAGAGTTCTCCTCACCTTGACGCCGGCCTTGGTGATGCTGATGGTCTGCTGCTCCATGGCCTCGTGGATGGCCACCTGGTCTTTGACGTCCATCTTGTCGAACTCGTCGATGCAGCACACGCCCTGGAGGGGGGGAGGCGAGTCTCAGTATCGGCGCGCTACCGGACGCGCGTCGGCCCGTCCCGTCGCGGGCCGGATGGCGGCGGCACTCACGTTGTCGGCGAGCATCAGCGCCCCGGCCTCGATGACGAACTCGTGCGACTCCTCGTCGCGGACCACGGCGGCCGTCAGACCGGCGGCGGTGCTGGCCTTGCCGCTGGTGTACACCGCCCGGGGGCTGAACTCCTCCACGTGCCTGGACGCAAGGCACACGTCATCACCGACACGCTCGCGCACATTCTTAAAAAACGGCAGACCCGGCGTCTCGCGCACTTGAGGAACTGGCTCTTGGCGGTGCTGGGGTCTCCGACGATGCAGACGTTGATGTCCCCCCTCAGCGAGGTCCCCTCCATGGTCGTCTTGGGGACGCCGCCGAACAGCATCAGCAGGATGCCGCGCTTCACCTCGTCGTTTCCTGCAGCGGGGCGGTGCGCGTTAGGGTCACGGCGGATTCTGCATCACCCGCCGTGGGGGGGGGGGGGGGGGGGGGCCAACCCCAGAAGGCGGAGACGCGGAGGTGTCCCACTGACCGTGGATGGTGGGGAAGAGGCTGGTGCACAGGTTGTGGTACAGATTCTTGTCCTGGCTCATCTCAAACACCTTCTCCCACTCCTTCTCCGTCATCTGGCTCTTGATGCTCTCGGCCGTTTGTTCCTCCTCGCGCAGCTCCTTGCCCCCAAACTGCAATCAGGAAGAGGTTAATCAGCGGGGTATGTTGAAAGCCTGCAAGAGGTTTAACAGTTGGGGGGCTTCGCTTACTCTGGGGTTGGTAGGCGCGACGTTGCAGGCCAGGAAGGCCAGTCTGTAGGCGAGCTCTCTGACCCCCAGGGCCTTGAGTCCTCTCAGACCCTCCGACTCGAAGCCCTGCGGACCGCCGGCGACGCGGGTGCTGGTCTCAGCTCGGACCCCTGGGGGTGGGGGGGGGGGGGGGTCAAAACCATCAGGAATGAAGCCTCAAACCAGCCGAGCCCCAAAAACACGCCGTTGAAGCGTAAAAAGAGGAGACGCGTACCAGGAGTGCTGAGCTGGGAAACGTCCGGCACGACGATGAGGGTCCCGGTGAAGTCGCAGCGGTCCCCGGCCTGGGCCGTCTCCACGGCCTCCGCCCGCAGGACGATCTCCAGCGAGCGCGGGATGGAGCCCCGGGGCAGCTCCGCCTGCGTCTCCTGGATCCTCACCTGAGCACACCAACGCCTCGGAATCAGACGCCCTCGCTCCTCCTGTCAGACATTTGCGCCGGCGGGCTTCGTGGGACCCTGCACCCCCCCCCCCGCCCCCCCTCCAGATACGGTACCTTCTGGAAGTCGACGAACTTGGACTTGTGCGTGTCGAGGTGGAAGCGGGCGCGGTTGTTGCAGACGGGGTTCCGGCAGATGGTCGGCGGCGAGTACTTGAACTGCTGCGGCACGTCTTTGATGAGGGTCTGGCAGTCCATGCACAGGAAGGTCCCGCTCACCTGCAGGCAAACATGGAGGGGGTGGGAATGGGGGGGGGGGGGGTCACAATGAGGGGCTGCAAGAGAACGAGCTCGGCGGCCCCGTATCTGTTCTTGCAGGTCATCTCACCAGCTCGGGGTGGACCGGGTGCGTCCTCACCACCTGTCCACTGATCCTCACCAGGGTCCCGATGCGCATGGAGGACAATTCACGGATCCTGGACGAGCCAGTGAGGACTCGGGTCAACAGTCAGTAAAAACACCTGCTCAGCGGTGTCACACGTGCATCCTGAGGTCTTTGCAGCCCCCCTACGCGCAGACAAGCAATCACCCTACATCCTGTAGGTTCACGCGTGCGTCTTACTTGTGCCTGGTAGGAAGATCCTCTATCGCGACGTAGAACTCTTTGTTGAGGGGAACGTTTCCGTGGTCACGGGCGAAGTTTCGCACTGCCCGACAAAGGTAGGGGTACACTCTGGAAGGGGGGAGGGGGGGGGGCAGAAGAGTCAGGAAGTGGGGACGGAATCCTGTGTGTGTGTGTGCGTGTGTGTGATGCAGAGTCGTTCCCTTATCAGCGCGGCCCACCTGTAGTACATCTCCTGGATGGTGGTCGCCAGCTCCTGGTTGAAGCCCTCCAGGTCCGTGTAGCTCACCAGCAGGGTGTTTCTCTCGGGCCGGATCAGCTCCTCGGCCTCCCGGACATACTTCACCTCCCCCTCCGGAGTCTGAAACCTGCACAGAGACACGGGACACGACGGGGGGGACGTGAGAAACACAAGGCGGCTAAAACCCGCATAGGGAAAGCAATTGAAAGACGTCGTGTAATTGGACATTCTGGGTGTTCGATAGGACAAAGAAGCACGCCGCTGTTGGACTCACTCCTCCAAGAAAGCCTGGAACAACTTCTGGCACTTCTCGGCCAGGTCGTCCTTCACCATCGTCCCGCCGGTCTCCGCGTTCGCTGCAGCCACGTCCATCCTGCGACTCCGTCAGTTCCCGAAAGCAAGTCAACCCAGAAAACTCAAGTGTGTGCGCGACTCCGCCGCTGCTCTCCACACGGACACAGGCAAGCACGACGACACGTCCTGACAACGGAGCCCGCTTTCGCGCGAAAACTGACCCCACGTGACGTTTGGCGCGCCGCTTTCCACCAGTCAGAGAGGACGAGTGGACGCTTCTGGGTTCGTGGCCAATCAGGGGGGAGTGACGTCAGAGTCTCGCGTCGTTTCCCGCGACAGACACTTGTTGATAAAGTTTTGAGGGCAAAAAAGTATCACGAAGTAGTTTTGATAAAGAAGCTGATGGTTTTACACAAAATTGTTTGTGTAAACGATACACACAATAAATACAAAGAAAGTCCAAACCTTTCAGTTGTTCACGCTCACTCCGGAATCCTTTTTGCTTATTTGTTTGTGTGCGTAAAAAAATTATAATTTTTTTTTACCTCACTAAAAATGTCTCATCTGTTCTCAGTGTCCTACTTGTGAGTGTTAAAAAAAGGTTAAATCTGTGGATTGAAAATCAAATACAAACGTGGACGCATACCTGCAGTGTACCTCTGAGACCGGTAGATGGCAGTAAAAAGCAGTGCTTCCTCGTGCTTTTAGAACCGCGGTGTCGCGGGAAGAACCAGGCAAAACAAGTGGAAGCCTGAAAGAAACGACAGTGGGAATATAATAAAGTGATGCTGCAGGCATTCCTAATGAGGTCTGAAATGTTTATCAAACAGTTATTTTCTCATCACTTTTTAAGAAACCGAGTTTGTGCATTAGCAGCCACAACAAGCCCGGCCGTGTTCAGGAAATGAATTATAAGTGCAACACTCGCTGTAATTGACCACTTCCACCCAGGGGCTCTTTCTGAGAAGTTGTCCTCCAGCCAATGAAAACAAGTCGTGGACCATTGCTCAGACATCTGGAGCCGTCTGCGCAGATGAGGGAAACATATCTTTCTTTCTTTGGAGAAGAGAGCAACAGAGAGGAGCAAGGGGTCACCACGAGGGCACGAAAACACACACACACACACACACACACACACACACACACACGCGTTTACATTTGGAGGCAATTGCATGTCACCAAACGTCACCAAGCACGCCCGTGTTAAGATTGCGACAAAAAGCCAGAGCACCGAAAGGGAGAGAGAGTTCACGTCCATACACAGAGAACAAGGAAACTCTGCGTGTCAAAACCTTGAACTCAAAATGAATGAAGCAGTTGCCGGGTAAATTTCTTACTCGATTGTGTTTCACGTTCGCACAGCGAAGCGGAACAATCCGACTTCATTCACATCATCCGCGCTGGGCCAGATTCATTCCCAGGACCGCCTGTGATGGTAAACACCGACCTGCTGCCCATTATTCCATTTATGTCTATTTCGGTCCCCACATCTTTCTCACATCTCCACCTGCTGGGGTCAACGCAAACACTCCCCAGCAGGCTATTGGTTTCACCTGTCACATTGTATTAATCCACCAGGAACAAAGCAGGAAGTCATCGCGGGCCATTTGGACGCGGCCGCAGTCTCTCACTGCTGCTTTATTTCTCCTTTTGTCTTGACCTCTGGCTTTCCCACGATTGTTCAGCAGCAGGAAACGCAGCGCGTCTGAATATGAGGGAACTCTGGCCATCTGTAGGCACACACACGCACGCACGAACGAACACAAACACACACACACACACACGCAAGCACTGTGAAATCAGTGCAATGATAGTCGGTGGGGATATATTCGTATTTTCAATCAATTGGTAACTTTGTGATAGCAGTTTGCAGCCTGACTTGTCCGTAAAAGTTGTACACTGAATCACATGATCTGTTCCGACACTCTGCAGGTGAATCAGCCTGCAGGCACTGAGCTTTGAAGAACAAACGACACCTAATCAGCAGCGCAACAATTAACATTACAAGCATGTTACGTGATCTGATTCCTCAGCTTTTTGCACTTGATTTCACCAAAAAACACTCAAATAGATTAAAAAATCTGAAGTAAATCTAAAAAAATCTAAAAAGTAAAATCCAGTTTATACAAATATCTGCTCCCCAAAAATATCTGCAACTAAAACTAAGCCGCTTTTCTTCAAGAAAAACAGCAAATTAAATAAAAACTAAAACCTGTGGGCAACCAAAAGCCATAATAACCTTGACAACCAGCTGAAAACTTGGAAGTGTGAGATCTGGAGCAGCGGGGGAGAAACAGCTCAGTGGGAACCGACGGTTGCCGGTGAGGCAGGATATGAAAGAGAGGAGGGACGAGCTGGTTGAAAATGACTCGTTTCCTCCCTGGTTTGTATACAGACGCCGACACATATTCATTGTATCGGTGGAGGGCTCTCCGACGTGAGAGGTGCAATCGAGCAGTGACCCTGGATATGAGTGTTTATATCCTCACTGTGTGAAAAGAGGAAGGATTTATCGCTCACATACAAATTGCATCAAGAGAGTGAGAAAAAACTGCTGTCAGGTGAAGAAATCAAAGGTTTCAGATAGACAAACTCAGTATAAAATCAAGAGATATTAAAAAATGAATCATGACAACAAACCTGTGAAAGATGCTCACTTTTCATCCCTGAAACGGTGAAATAGTTTTTGCTTTCACTGTGTTCATTTTCAAGTAATTTCCGAGTGTTTAACTTCAACTTTCAGATCAGCGATTTTTTTTTCCCAGGTCCCATCTGGGAAAGTTTTATCTAGTTATCGACTGTTTGAACTCTGGAAATAAACGCTGATACACGTCCGAAGCTCGTTTCTTTCTGATTTATTTAATTCCTTTGAGTGTAAAGATAATATTTACATCGTCAACGAGCTGACATTTGCTGAGCCGAACCCTTGGGTCAGCAGACGATCGTTAGCGTTTTTTCAATTGGTCCTCCGGGGATCATAAACATCTGCATAACTGACTTAACAGCTGTCGGTGGCCAGAAATAATCCGGCCGGACAACAAGCAGTGGACTGATGGATGCGTCGTTTGTATCTGAGTTCCATCCCATCGCGGCTGCCCGTTGATTATTGAAGCTGCTCTTTGAACTGAGCCATTGATTCACTTTATAACCGCTCTCTGTGTCGGTGAGTGCAGCGCCGCTCGGCTGTTTGATTGTCTTCACTGCTTGTTTTTCCTAAAATGAGCTGCAGGAAGTCTTTCCTGTTTTGAATACTCTATGAATAGAAGTAACTAGTGTGTATGTGTGTGTGTGTGTGTGTGTGTACATGCGAGAGTATTGTAAGTGGAAGGGAAGCACTACATAACAAGCCACCAGGTAGACGCATCTCGTATACAGTTCTCTTCAAACAGTTTGGTGCCGACGTCTTCAGCCGAAGATCGGATGCAGTGACGGAGGTGTGTGTGTGTGTGTTTGCAAGCGTGTGAGTGTGTTGCGTTCCTCACACCTCATTGTGATACCGACTTACACTATTTTTCCCCTCCGTCTCTCTCACAGCTCTCTCACTCCTCTCCGTCCTCCGCTCCTCTCATCTCTGCTCCAGGAAACAGGACACAGCGACACTTCCAGCTTCTGTTTCTCTCACGTCCAAGTGGAAGTAGACACGTGGGAAGCACTTCGGTGTGTGTGTGTGTGTGTGTGTGTGTGTGTGTGTGTGTGTGTGTGTGTGTGTGTGCGTGTGCGTGTGCGCGTGTGTGCGTGTGTGTGTGTTAGAAACATGGCCCTCCTGACCCCGTCGTGGCCCCCTCCTCTCTCCCACGTAGAAAAAGCAAACTGCTTATGTCATTAACATAAATCATCAAAAAAAACCCCACAACAACACAAACACATAAACATCCTCACGCTTCGACTCGCGCACACCTGGATCTCACACGTCGCAGTTTCGGTTCTCGGTGCAACTGGACTGTGTTCACTCTCTGGATCAGTGAATTCAGGAGCACCACAGCCGAATAATAATGAGTCAACGAGTAAACACTGATGATTTATGAGTGTTTGTGAGGGCCTTGTTGCACTTTGAAATCCACAGTGGGCATCGTTTTGAAAAAAAAAAATGTACCATTCTGACAAACACGACAACTGTTTTCAGTATCAAACGCAGGTGACTCAGACTCGTTCTCTCCGTTTCACTGAGCTTTCCTGCGATGAAACCGTGCCCCCTGCTTGATGCGGGACCCGCTCACGCAGCCGTGGGGGTGTATCCGAGGGGGGCCGAGAAAGGCTGACCCTGGGGGGCCGGGGGAGGGGGGGGGGGGAGCCAAGCTGTCAGAGTACAGCATTCGAAAAAGAAGCCACCATCACAAGCTTGGGGATTTTGTATTGTTTATTAGGAACATCAGTAAGAACAAAAACAAAATTCGGATCACGAGAGACTTTCACAGCAGATGAGACGAGTCCTGAGCCCGCAGGACCCTCAGATACTTTGTACACACCTCCTCACGAATTCATATATATATAAATATTTACAAAATATACAGTACACACACAAACAAAGAAGCAGACAGAGTGAATCATTAGCTTGAATGTAAACTGGAGGATTCGGACTCGGTGGTGGTGGAGGCCCCCGGACGTCTCCGGGGTAAAATCTTCAAACTGGACGCCCGGCTCAGTGTGAGGGCCCTGCGGGCCGAGCTCTTGAAGCCGGCCCCCAGGAAGGCGTAGAGCAGCGGGTTCAGGCAGCAGTGGGCGAAGGCCATGGGCTCGGCCATGGTCAGCCACATGTCCAGGGTGGCCTCCAGCCTGCAGCTGCGGGGCAGGACCTCCAGGCGCAGCAGGGCGTCCACGGAGATGCCCGCCCCGTAGGGGAGCCAGCACACGAAGAAGCAGAGCACCAGCGCGATGGTGGTCCGGACGGCGCGCCGCTTCTGCCTCTGGCCCCCCAGGGGGCCCCGGGTCAGCCTGCTGACGATGACGCAGTAGCACACCAGGAGGACCAGGCCCGGGATCACCAGGCCGACCAGGACCAGCTGCAGGTGGAAGACGGCCACCCAGACGGGAGCGCTGTCCGCCGGGTAGAACCGCTGGCACACCGTGGAGCCCTCGCCCCCTTCCTGAGTCCGGGCGAAGATCAGATCCGGCACCGCGAGCAGTCCGGCGGGCAGCCAGGCCCCTGCGGAGGCGAGAGGATGAAGAGTAAGAGGGCTGAAGCGAGAAAACGTCGGCGGGACGCCCCAGGGACCCCTCACACTCACCCACATACACCATCCTGTAGGCCAGGAGCTGCCTCAGACCGCCAGTGTTGGTGTCCGTGGCTCGGACCACCGCCAGGTAGCGGTCCAGGCTGATGAAGGCCAGGATGAGGACACTGCCGTACAGGTTGATGGTGTAGATGACGTTGACGCCGACACAGGCGGCCGCGCCGAAGCGCCAGTCGCCCAGCGCCGCGTCCACCGCCCAGAACGGCAGCGCCAGGACGAACAGGAGGTCGGCCGCCGACAGGTGGAGGCGGTAGCGGTCGGTGAGGCTGCATTTCGACCTGCGGGGCGGAGAACGCCGGTGACCATTGAGCGCTGGCCGCCGCGGGAAGCCGAACAGCTCACCGTCAGTGCACTCCTCTGACCTGCGCTGGCAGCCGAGGACGATGACCACCAGGCCGTTGCCGGTGATGCCCAGGGTGAAGATGAGGGCGTAGACCACCGGCAGGAAGACCTGCTGCAGCTCGGCCGTCATCACGTGCTCCACGTCACAGGGCTCCTCCAGGTCCACCCCCATGTACCCCGAGCCAGAGCCCGAACCCGTGTCGTTGTAGTCGAAGTCCAAGAGGATGTGCTGGAGGGGGGGAGATGGCGGGAAGATAAGGAAAAAAAAAAAAGCCAGAACTCGCAGCTCGTTTAATCAGGTCTGAGTGAACCGGCCTTACCTCATAGTAGGACATGATGGAGACACCGGCTCTCCTCTCGGTGGAGTGAAGCTGAGCCCTGTGTCTTCCAAGGCTTTATAGTCCTCTCGGTGCTCCTCCCCCCCGACGCTTGCGCCACATCTGTGTTCCTGCCCAAACGTTTTTCCTGTTTTCGAGGTGTCAGGTGCTGATAGTGGATCTATCACAGGATACTGTGTTGTTTGAATTGTTTCAACTCCGAGTCTGTGAAAAAGCCGCGTCCCCGCCGCCGATGGGGGGGGGGGGGAAGGAACGCAGATGCGGATCGGACAATGAAGGAAAACGCGCGCGCGCGTCTGCGCGGGGCTCCACGCTCGGCCGGAGCGGGAAAAGGCCCGGGCTTGTCGGCTCCCAAGCCGAGTGTGAAGGCGCTGGTCCGGTTGGCGTCACCGTCCTATGTGATGCACGCAAGCGTGGACGCAGGGACATGCATGGGAGGAGGACACGGAGGCAGATGCAAGGGGGAGAAGGAGGAAAATATTCTGATGATGGTTATCTGTCCGCCAACTGCTCGGCTTCGCCAGAGCGTCACTCCCACTGAGCTTTCACTGACCCTGGAGCACAAGTGGCTGCTTGCAAAACACTCCATCTCAATGAGAAGCTCTTTACGAAGGCGCCTCAACACAAAACTCTCCGAGCATGTAAAATATGAGTAAAGTGACAAAAAGACTGAGCATTTTCAGCATCTTTTTGGGGGAGTTGATTATTTTGTGTTGGAAGTCTGTTCGTAAATAGAATCTGTAGATAAGATTATATTCAAAATACAATGAAGTAAATAGTTCAACAAATTCTTTAGATTCTTCATTCATCTGAATTCGTTTGTCATTCAGATCTAAAATAAAATGAAAGAAGAAGAACGGGTGCAGCAAACAGAGATCAACGTCTTGTATTTGGAGACGGTTTCCCGGCAGCGCTCCGGCTGCCCTGACTGTAAATCCCCATCCTCTCCCAACACACTAATCCGAAAAGTAAACGCTGCTCCAAAAAAAACCCCCAAACAAAAGCAAACAAACTTCACCAAAAGTAACTGTTTAACTGTCAGAATGGACCCCCCCCCCCCAAAGCCCTTATCTGGGCCTCACTCTCCCCACCCTTCCTCAGCATTCATTGGTATCAGCGTTAGAATCTCCTAAAAGAGAAAAGAAAAACACTCCGCTGTGTAAAAGCTCCTCAGGTTTGGGAGCGCACTGACTCTAGATCAGAAGGACGTGGGGAAGATAACCACTGGCGGCTTTTGCGCCGATTCGCTCGGGTGACGCGGGAGGAAACCTTTGAACGGGGGAACATGTTGACGTGTCGGTGGGACACGCGTGGACATCATTCGGGGTCCAAACAATCCCCGGACTTTTCAAGCTGTTACCATAGTTACCGAGTATTTTAGCCATCATCCACGATGCTGCCTCTTGTTTATTCAAAGCCCCACAAGTAATAAGAAGTCTTTGTCGCTGTTGGTAATGTTAAGAGGTGTGAAACAGGTGTGTGATGGACACTGATGAGTTCATGTGAACTGTTCACACAAGTGTGAGAAAAGCTCATGAACAGTGATCATGAGTAACGTTGAACAATTGGGGTTGCTGCTGTGTTGATCAAATCACAGTCAAGAATCCTATAAATGTGGCGCCACACTGTGGACATTCAAAGGAACGAACCACTACTGACGCGTCTCTGCCGTCCCAAGTTCCAAATAGAGACTCTCAACCAGTGTCAAAAATCCCACTGAAAATAATGTCCATCATAACACTGTTACACTGTTAATTAAACCTCATTTTGACATTTTTGCTACCGACCAAACAAGCTGCGGCTGACGACAGAAATCTGAAACATCAGACTGAAGAAGATCTATTTATTCACTGCATTCTATCGTATAAACTTCAAATAAATATTTGGTTGATTTTCATGAACAGATAAACAGTGTAGTCGTACATGGAACTGTACAGGTGAACTCTGGCAAAAAAAACCAAAAAACAACCCAACGGATCAACAGCCAGTTCGAAGTCAACTCAAACGTTTCCAGTTTGGGAGCGAAGTTCAGCTCTCTCACTGGATCTCTCGGACAATCGTGCTGCCTCGCAGCTGTGCCAGCAGCTCTCTGAAGCCCCTCTTCTGCCTCGGTTCGAACGGGCTCCGTCTCGGGTCGGCGGTCTTCGGGCTCGGGAAGGAGGGAGTCGGCTTTTCCGTTTCCCGGCCGCTGCCGGGGGAGTCCTCCGCGCTGCTGATGCTGATGACCTGCTGGTCGTTGTCGGCGTGGAGACGCTGCTGCTTCGCGGCGCGGGACCCCGAGGAGTCAGATCGGGGCCTCTTCATTTTGTTCTTCTTCCCTTTGCCCCGGTTTGAAGACGCTTGGACACGTCTGAGGTTCCTGAAACAGAAGACACGATATCTACGAGTTTCACACAAAAACTGAACAAAACTACAGAGCAAAAAATAAAGAAAAAGATACAAAGTAAACAACTCAGACTGAGGTGAAGCATAAAGGTGTGAAGTTTACAAAAGTGTAACGGTCACTTGCTAAGAAATGCTCGATCCCTTTAACACCCACTGATCTAAACCCGTTGACGCTTGAACGCAGCACGTGGGACGACGTGGAGTGAGTCGGTTACCTGTGGAGGAACGGGTGGGGCCTGCAGCAGCTCCACACCTCCTCCTCCTCCTCCTCCTCCGTGACATAGGCTTGTTTGTCAAACTTCAGCTGGCGTAGACGCCTCCTGACCAAGCAGAGCAAACACTCAGATTAGACGAAGGGTCGGTTTCGGATCACTGCAACGAAACTCGAACCCCCTATGATCAAAACACACACACAAATGCACTGCGAACATCTTACGCTCTTCCAGGAGCTCTTCTTCTTGGGTTCCACCTTTTCAGCAGGACCCACTGGTCACACGTCAGGGACTTTGGATCTGAACAAAACGTTTACATGTCACTTTTTGTCCCCCTCGTCGCATTTCTCATGCATAACGCGTGCGCTCACCGTTGTCCAGGAGTTTGTTTTTGGGAGTTTGTTTTGCTCTCTTCGCCTTCTGGTAGAGCTTCAGACAGGCTGCGCACGGACGCTCGGTGGCCCACGGTTTCTGTGGGGGTCCCGGGGTGAGCCTGCTGCTGTCCGAGGCGCCGTCCTCGTCGGACTTGTCCAGGCCCGTGTCGGCCATCACGACGGCCTGTTGGGCGTCGATCATGTCGAGGAGGTCGCGCACCCCGTCCTCGTTGCCGTCCACTCGGCCGCCGCCGCCGCCAGCCCGGGGTCCCCGCCTACGGCCCCTCGTCCTACGCTGGATCACTTCCTCAGGCGGACTGGCCGGAGGACTCATCTTGGAGGTCTTGAGCCATCTGGAGGAGTGTTTGCGATACATGACGGTTTTCCACTTGAGACGATACTCAAAGGAGCTGCGGCAAAGAGCAACAGGGACAAAACATGGCGAAACATTTATTAAGCGGGGGAACCAGCACATGCGATCATGAGGCCGATGAACTAAAATCTTGCCTGTAGCATTCTCCGGAGAATGAGCTGAAGTCCAAGTTGGCGACCTCACGTTTGAAATCAGTCACAGTCCTGTAAAATTTGAAAACAAACACCAAATCCCACTGTGACAGTTGAGCAAAAACACTAATTAGGTATAAGAAATGAAGATTCAATGACTGACAGCCAACACCTGCTAGATTAATGTTGTTTTTTTTAACCCCTCAGACTGGTAAACACCTATAGGAAAAATTGGCTTCTGTTAAAGCAAATAACAAACTCAATATGCAGCAGGAGGAAGTGATCAACAGCATTGGGTGAGGATGGGTGGGTCTCCTGGGATTGTGTCAGGACCCCTAAATAATGAACACGAGAACTTCCTCTGCAGACCCTCTTTCGAACTTGTAACTTTGCTCTTCCTGCATCTCGAAAGGAAAAAGCGTCTGTTTGGTTTATTCAAACTTCCCGCTTTTCTCGCTCCTCAGCTAAAGCTACACTGTCACTTACTTCGTCTCAGATGCTCCATATTTCACGAGTTTGACCATGTTTGTTACGGGGTTTTTTTCTTTTTCTCTTCGACGAAAAAGGGCGCGCTTACTGTTGAAATCGCCGGCTCGTGCAGTTTTGAGCTCGCGGACCTCAGCGTAAACGTTCTCAAGCTCGAGGACAGCCAACGTCGATCGCAGAGCTCTGTTATTCCCTATCGACTATCAGCTTGTCATGCCTGCTCAGACTTTTTCTAACGCAGAATCGGAGGCAGCGTGTTCAGCGCTTGTCTTCGTTTACCAACACCGCCATCTAGTGGTTGACGCGCCGCTGCAGTTTCAAAACACCGCATGTTACCGACAAATACTCACAACTGTCGCACCACTGTGAAGACCACATCCAACTAATGAAAAATACATGTGTGTTTAACACAGTTATTACGATATAAGTGTTATTTGCCAGTATTATCAAACTTCCTATGCCACCTCATCCAAATATGCTTTTTTTTTAAGACATATTAAACATGCAGTCATCAGACCCTTATGAAGAAAACAAATAAACAAAAAACATTGTTTTCTATGTGGCTCAAAATCACAGTTGTACTGCAAATATAAATCTTATTGACAATATAAAACATAAAAAATCTTCACGAATGACACTTTTTCTGCGCAACAACACACATCGATGGCCCTGCTGCAATCTCACGAGGGCCTGTGATTGTCCTGCATGTTTCAGAGGACTTTGAACACACTAAGACCGGAATTTCGAAAGCACACGGAGGAGCCTCGATGGGGGTGGACGCTTAACAGGAGCGCCTGGTCTGGTGTTGTTTTTCATGCGTTTTTCTCTCTCTTATTAGTTCCGCCCCGTCGTTGTGTGTGTGTGTGTGCCAGTGGAGCACCATGAAGGGGGTAGCAGTTTTCGTGATTTTGTTGCTCAACGCAGCGGCGGACGCAAAAGATTCAGCAGGTGAGCCGATCGCACCCGTCGCCAAAGAGGCCGAGGAGCAGGAATCTGCCCCGACAGGAAATACCACATCCCCGGGCTTTGTCGGTAAACTGCTGGTGGTCCCCATGGACGGGAGTCACTGGGTGGGCATGAAAGCAATTGTCCAAGAGATGGGCCGACGGGGGCACCAGGTCACGGTGGTCATACCAGAGGTCAGCATTCGGATGGGCCCCGGTGCCCATTACCACACGCTGACCTACCCCGTCCCCTACGACAAGAGCTTGATCGACACCATCATGTCCGCCAACAAGAACGTCATCGAAGTCTCAGAGCAGTCCTTCTTCGAGAAGGTGAAGAAGCGACTCGAGCAGTTCCAGAAAATCTCCAACCTCATTCACGTCGGCGCAGAGAGCCTCCTGTTCAACTCCAGCCTGATCGCTCACCTGGGACGGCAGGTGAGTCCGCGCACAGAGACCCAACGCGATACCCGTCAAGTCCTTCTGTTGCTTTGTGTCCCACTTACTGTGCATTCAGTCATTGGTTCGAACGAGTCAAGTTCAGGTAGAAATGTGACAGGCGCATGAACAACATCATGACATCTCAGAAGCATCAATATGTAAGATACGAACACGTCAGTACAGAGTATATCTGGTATTAACTCAGTAGTTCTAGCTCATCCTGTCTGCAGAAAGCAATACATTTCGCTTCGAATGTGTATTTACAGGTTCTTTTGGACACTTTTTTGTTTGCGTGCGATATTAGAGGAGTTGGATTCAGTGTTTCACTGAGATTCTCAGCAGAAAATGTGTAACAGCTGTCAGTTCATGCTGAGGACACTCTCTGTCTCTTCTCCTTCTGCTCTCTCTGTTTCTGACTTTGTAGAACTTTGATGCCATGTTTACTGACCCCATGGTGCCAACCGGCTCACTGATCGCTCGCAAATTAGGTGAGTCTCCCGTGTTTGGATCTTGTGTGTGTGTGTGTGTGTGTGTGTGTGTGTGTGTGTGTGTGTGTGTGTGTGTGTCTGTGCGTGCTGCAAACTGACTCATTTTCACCTGGTGCTGCCACTTTCAGGCCTCCCCACCGTCAACCTGCTGAGGGGGATCCCTTGTTCCCTGGACATGAAGGCTGCCGGCTGCCCGTCGCCGCCCTCCTACGTGCCTCGCTTTTTCACCGGGTACACACAGAAGATGGACTTCAAAGAGAGAGTCATCAACACTTTGGTGAGTTTGCGCCACAAGAAAGTGATTATTTTGTGGTCATTCTCTCGTACTTGGATAACATTTCCCCCCCTAAATCTCAACACGGATGTTCAGTCTGACATCGTCTTTCTATCTTTTCTCGCGTCATCTCAAAGGTGCTGTGCGATTGTTTTCATTTAATGACTTGGACTCTGTGTGCTGTTAAAATTCAACCTGTCGACCTTTTATGACAAGCACCCACGAAAGGACTTTGTTGTTTTGTTTATCGTCCTGCTCTCCCTCGGACCCACAGGTCGCTTTGTTGGAGCCGTTGCTCTGCCGGATTCTGTACTGGCGCTTCGATCAAATAGCCCACCAGTTCTTAGGGGAGGA
>JASSRZ010025850.1:19146-31993 GCA_032164315.1 Malacoctenus gilli | reverse complement strand
GGCCCCTCATGCCCAACATGGTGCTCGTTGGCGGGATCAACTGCGGGGTCCGAAAACCTCTGCCTGAAGTGAGACGCGCGCTTTCAAATGGACACGAAAGTCTGAGCACGAAATAGCTTCCGCGGCCCCAAGTTTTCTCAGAAAGCGTGATCAATGCAGCTCTGCCGACATTTGGCAGGATTTGGAGTCGTGGGTGTCGGGGGGCCACGGCCACGTGGTGTTCACGCTGGGCACCATGGTCTCCGAGCTGCCTGAAGAGACCACCGCCGTCTTCCTCGAGGCCTTCCGGCAGATTCCTCAGAAGGTAGACGGCCGCGTAAAAAACCCAGCTTGCGCGTTCTCGCAAGATGGAGCGATTCACAGGTCGAATGGATTCTCTTGACAGGTCGTTTGGAGGTTTACCGGCCGGGTTCCGGACAAGGTGCCGGACAACGTGAAGATCATGAGCTGGGTGCCTCAGAATGACCTACTAGGTCTGTTCGTCCGCTGAAACGCAAACGCGAGCGCGTTAACTCTCCAACCAACCGGGGCTTCGTCCTTTCTCGTCCGCCAGCGCATCCCGGAGCCCGAGCTTTCATCACGCACGCCGGCTCGCACGGCCTCTACGAGGGGGTGTGCCACGCCGTCCCCATGCTGATGGTGCCGCTCGGCGGCGACCAGCCCGACAACGCGCGCCGGCTGGCCAGCCGAGAAGTGGGCGTGGAGCTGAACATCGACACCGTCACGACGGAAAGCGTCCTCCGGGCTCTGAAGGAGATCATGGGCGACGCCAAGTGAGGGGCCGCAAAAGCGTGCCGATTCGAGCTCAGCTGCCTTATCGGCACCCCAAGCTGACGCCGGTCTCGTGTCCACAGGTACAAAGCGAACATACAGAAGCTGTCGGAGCTCCACAGAGACCGGCCCGTCGACCCGCTCGACCTCTCGGTGTACTGGACCGAGTTTGTGATGCGGCACAAGGGCGCGGCGCATCTCAAAGCCGCCGTGCATCGCCTCAACTGGGTCCAGTACTTCTGCCTGGACGTCCTGGCGCTGCTGGCTGCGGGGGTCCTGGTCTCGGTCCTGCTGGCCGTGAAATGCACGAAGCTGTGCCTCGGAAAACTGAGAGGAAAAAGGAAACAGGAATAGAGGAGCGACTGTTTTGTGTCGGTCCCTGATTAAAAGTTTTCAAAATCACATAATCATCAGCGAGGACCTTTGTGGAAAATGTGTGAGCTTACTGAAGAACGCTAAAGAAAAGACAGCGACGTGTTGTTTAAACCGACATTTATTACACAGAATATACAGAATATCAGACGATCAGCCAATCAGAGCTCAGGGAACAACGGCAGGTGTTAGTGGTCGCTCTTCTTTGGGGGGAAAAAGGCGTACTCCACCGCCAGGGCGACCGTGAAGGCAGCGAAGCCCCACTTGAACCCTCGGAGGAGCACCTCGGACAGGGTCACAGCGCGAGCGAAGCCGCCGGAAAACCTCCAGGCCTCGTTCCTGCAGACAGACGGAGACGCGGCGTCAGACCATCGGAACGGGACCGAGCCCACCCGAGCAAACCCGAGACACTCCTACTGGAAAGCACAGACGCACTGACCGGGCCCACGGGTCCTTGAGGCCCCTGGCTTTGAGCCTCTGCTGCGTGAACTCCAGCGGCGTTCCTTCCACCTTCCACTTTTGCCAGTCTGGCATGGAAAGCTTGCTGTGGCCGTGGTCACCACCCATACTGGACACACACATTCATTATTCATTAAGTGAATGTCAATTAACCAAATGAATTCTGCATATACTATTAAAACAAACAGCAACAACATACAACTTAATAAACAAAATTTTAAAAAAAAGCTTGATCTCTTGTGTTTCCTCGTTGTTTACATATTATATTTGATAAATGCTTCACTAAGCTGCAACAGTGTTGTGGTATGGTGAATAGAAAGGTTTGGAAAACAAGCATTCATAAAGGATTCATGACTAGAATACTAAAAGTTCGAACGTGTATTTGGGTCGTTTATGACTCTTATTTCCACCTGACAGAAACATTCTCGCTATTTTCCTCACTGAGAAACCTTTCTGACGTGTCGTCTGTCAAAAGTTCCGTGTTGATGAAACAGCCACAGAGAAAATCTCGCGTGAACTTCATCAGTTCCCGGTTTTATTCTTCACTAACATCATCAGTTAATAGATAATGTCCCGTTTTCGTAAAACAGTAATTGAACTGTACACGACTGTGTCGCTTGAAGCGGCTTTCTCAATTAGCATCACGTTAGCTCCCGACGAATCACTGTGTACGATATTAAGCTGCGTTAAATTTACTCGAAGTCTCGTTTTAGGTCAAATACTACGATACATGTGTACTGCTGCTGCTCTTTTACAGTTGTACTGCAATAATTGTGATTAATATCTTCAGAGAAGCGAAGAGAAATTACTGTACCTGCTCGGTTTGTTGTGACCTCTGCTACTAGTCGGAACGTTGCGACAGCGCCAGTTTACGGCAGAACGACGGCAGGATGTTCGGGACAAAAAGCTCGGAATTGAGCCTTTCGCTGTTTTGATGTGAAAGGAACCAAAAAGACAGAGAAAAGCATTTCTTTCACAAAAATAAATATAATCCAGACTCGGTTTAACTGAACGTTATCCTAAAAACCCATTCTTATATTATGATGGACAAAAACACTGTCAAGTAGTAGATTTTTTAATGTACAGTCACTTCATTAAACTTATTTGTATTTTAAAACCCTTTATTTTTTTAAATCGTGCATTCAGACAATTCTCACAGTGATGGGGCACAAGGTGAATTTTTGTATCATACTGAAACCTTTTTTCAATTACATTGTTGTCAAAAAAGTCACTTATGTTTGTTTGAATTACATACAATTATATACATCATTTTCACACAATCACACAGTTCTTTGAGACTTCCTGTTGTCATCGTCTCGTTTCTGATCGTTTCTTTCATACAGCAATTCCCCCGCTTTTCCTTTTGACATTTCCTTCGTTGAAGTTGTTCCATCACAGTCACTCTGGCGATTCTTGACCAACTTGCAGATCCATATGAGACATGACATAGGTACAATCCGTTACTCATTAGTTGGTCTGTGTGTGTCCTGCTGAAGCGTCTCTGTTGCACCCGTGACCTCACATATGTTCCCTGTGACACAACAGAACTGAAACGACTTCGACCTTTCGCTTTGCTTTCGTTCAATACATTTGCTCCAACCGTCTGTGCGTAAGACGTTCCAGACTTTAGTGTCTGTTTTGATTTGCTGATTATGTTAATTAATGGTCGGGTGTTTAGTGCACTTTCAGTTTCAGTGGAGAGAATCACAGTTTGCTCTTTGAGTCGAGCAGTTTCTTCAAAGCGTCCAGATTTTCCCCTTTTGGAGCCTCGGGCCAGGCGCTGTGATCTGCAGGTAAACACACGAAATAGAAAAAGAGCTCAGATCCACAGAAGCTTCTCTGACAATATTTACTCGCGAGGAGAGAGAAACGTGGCGTTCTCCCGAGCTGTGGATTCAACGGATGACGCAGAGACGGGAGGTGTTCAGACCTGGAACCTCCCAAATGGAGTGGTACAGACTCTGTCCTGCATCGACTCTGAGCGTGGCGCCAGAGATGTAGGAGGACGCGGGGGAGAGGAGGAAACACACCGCAGACGAAATCTGAAGAAACAGATCAGTTCAGTCAAAAAAGCAACGAACGCCAATCGCCAAATGATGAGTGTCACGCTTTTTTTTTGTCCTTACTTTGGGGGATTCTCGATTAACTGACTAGCTTCTGTTGTGCTGATGAGTTTCAGGGGAATTATTGTATAACTCACTTTACCTACAGGACAAATCGTCCAAAAATCCTGCAATCCAACTCACCTTTAACAACATTTCTATCGAATTGTTCGATCGCTTATCTCAGGGACCGCTGAAACGATGTTTCGGAAAAACTTAGAAAAACCAAAGCATCTGTCTAGTTTCTCCTCTGCACTTTTAGGGTGGTCACGAACCTCTTCTGGCACCCCCAGTCTTTTGGCGAGGTTGAACGACGTCGACATCTTGAAAAGATGTGGTCCGAAGTCCTTGTAGTTCTCCATTGCAGTTTTGGAGAAAATGGTCCCCTGCTCGCCACAAAAAAACAACACACAACAATCAGCTCAGGCACACACACACTCTAAACAAACCGAACAACTCCCTGAAGTGTACTCACGGGTGCCACGGCGTTGACTCGCACTCCGGATGTCGCCCACTCGATGGCCAGACTCTTGGTCAAGTTGTCCACGGCCGCCCTCGCTGCTCCCGTGTGGCTGCGAGCGAGAGGGGGAAAAAAAAAACAACCAACCTATCAGGGTTGCGGAGAGAACAAGCCAGGAAGCAGAGCGGTGTGTCCCGCGCGGCGGTCCTTACGCCATGCCCGGGAATCCTTTCCACATGTCGGCGATGATGTTGATGATCACGCCGCCGTGCTGCTTCATCCACGCGGCGTAGACTGGGGGAGAAGCACGGGGGGGGTCACATGGAGGCACACACACACATAAACGGCGGTCTGATCATGTACCTTCCTACCTTCCTTGCAGCAGTGGAAGGTTCCCGTCAGGTTGGTGTCCACCACCGCCTTCCAGCCCTTGGAGGACATGTGCTCCGCCGGGCTGCTGAACTGACCTCCCCCGTTGTTCACCAAGAAGTCTATCCGACCGTACTGCTTCAGCACGGAGGAGACCAGCGCCTTCACCTGATGCAAAAAGGGGGGGGGGGGGGACAAAGACCCTGATCACGCCACTCAAGAATGACAAGCAATGAAAACATATGAGGGGATTAGGGGGGGGACCACCTCACCTCTTCCTCGCTGCGGATGTTGCAGGGCAGAGGGGTGACCCTCGCGGGGCTGGTGGGGGGGATTCTCTGCCTCATCTCCTCAGCCGCCGCCTCCAGCCTGTCCGCCTTCCGGCTGGAGATCACCACGCTGCAGCCTGGGGAGCAGACGTCACAATGCCGGAGGGGAAGCAACGGAGCAAGACGTGTCCGGGACGTTCCGCACCTTTGACAACTCACTCCGGTAACAGATAAGCCCTCTAAAGGCTGAAAACAAACACAACCTGCGCTAAATATTAATTGCAAACAGTGTTTACTTGCAACACGCAGTTGATTTGATAGTTGTCGTCACCTTACGTCGATGAGTTTGACAACTTCAGGCACTTTTATATTGTTTTAAAAACATTTTTAAAAAGTCAATGGTTAAAAGTTAACTTTTTTTTTTTAAAGTGCGACATCTCTGCGTGAATGGATCTGTGTCGAAGTTCAGTGCACTGTTGACATTCACACGCAGCTCATTTCTCTCTCCGTGCAGTCAGATAAACGGGACCAGACGCTCCCCGCCGCCACTCACCGAGCTCCAGCAGCTCCGCAGAGATGGCCTTCCCGATGCCCGTCCCGCCGCCTGTGACTATCGCAACTTTGTGGTTGAACAGACCCGGTCTGAAGACGCTCGCGGCCGCCATGCTTGTTCCTCGACCCCGCTGAGGTAACGCAGAGCGCGAAGCGACCTCTATTGGAGAGTTGAGTGAAGTGCAGGGAGCGGAATTCACCACTGCACCGGACGAATACTACTCATGAAGTACTCAGCTACACTCAGGCAGTTAAATCCTGAGGCAGAGATGTTTTTTACCCTTTGTTCTACATAAAGTCACTACGATCTAGATAACATAATGTGTTGTCATTTGAGATAATTTGTCTAATTCTGTGATTCCTGCACAACACTTTTAAAGGCCTGCACTAATGTATCAAGCACAATTTCAAATATTACTGCTACGCATCGAAAAAGTATGAATTTAACTGTGAAAAGCAGGATGTTTTCATATTGGCACGAGCAGTTTTTGACCAAACTTTTTTTTTCTCTCCCTGACCAGCTCCTCAGGCCACTGGTCACTTGAAAACCAGCAAAATGACCTCAGCTTTCAGTGTCTGAGGATAAAATTATGTTTCTCTTGAGGAAATAAAGGTGTGCAACAACAAATATAATGCACTGCATCATATAAATATGAGAATGGCATTTAAATGTCAATTTCCAGTAACGCATGTTCACTTATGAAATACGATATAATTTGACCCCAGAGCGTACTTTAAGCCAACTCAGAAGTTTTTTTTCTTCTTTATGCTGATGAGGAATGTTGTGCAGGTAAATGCAACAAGCTATGAAGCGCAAGGTCAAATCGACATGTTGCTCCAAGTAACATCTTGGGGACTTCTACAATCTTCCAACCAGATTGGTTTCAAATCCGGAATCCTTGTCAGAAATGTAGATGTGGTAACTTAGTTTGAACTTCTGCTTAGTGTGAAATCCCTCCTGTATCACTGGTTAACATCAGTGATATCAGCAGCTGTTCAATCTACAAAAGCAAAGAGGCTCAAAATCCTCCAGGACAGTGAGGCAATTAAAGAGTTAACGACTCAAACGGATCGATTCATGTCAGAGTGCAGTGAACTGTTTCCACCTTCCCGCTCTTGTTGCACATGGGAGGCGGCAGCAGACCCGCTGAGGCCTCGGTTTTGATTTCACGACGACAAGAAGGGCGCCAACACAAAGACACGAAACGCTCATCTCCGCTCCAGACCGATTTATTCAGGATGTTGAGGCCATGTCGGATAAATTATAGAAAACAAAGTCCCAAATCCACCAGTGATCGTGGCGCACTGGTTTACTGGTCCTTCAACTCCTTCAGCCTCCTGATGGCGGACTTGACTGTGACAGCGGATGTTGTGCTGCAGAGGAGGACAAGACAAGGTCACTCAGACGGTTCAGAGGGTTAAAAAGTCCAAAGCAGTTCAGGTGCGTTGATGCTGGATGGAGACTCAAGAAATCAGTCATACCGAGGATGCATTCTTCACTTTAAATTCCGAGTTTTACAACTATTATCAAACATAACGAATAAATGACATCTGTTCCTTTGTTATCATGGTGCAATAGACAACAGAAGACTCAACATGTCTTGTGGAGGATGTACAACTTCCATTGGAGTCCGAAATCAACAAGGGTGTCAAACCAAAGCGTCCTTTTCCGTCATCGGGTACACCACAAGGATGTGGGGGGACATCACGTTGTCAAACGTCCGCGAGACAAACTAAACTCACTTGTAAGTCCAAGCACCTCCGGCCACAGTCTTCCTGCAGGACCCACAGTGCCAGATGCCAACGGCCCTCCTCTTCATCTTGGTCTGTGATGGCAAATACGAAGGAGGACGATTAAACAGTCACACACCAACAAAACGGGAATGGAAGACGTTTTTGGGGATCAATTTGCAGAGTGACGTGAATCTTTTCTATTGGGTCATGCAACAGCAACTTGTGATAGTTTTTAGATACAAACGTTTTGTGTGCAAAGTGACATTGGTCTCAGAGCTGATGAGGTCCAAGTGGGGGGGGAGAAAGCTGTTGTCCTTACCTTACCACAGAAAGAGCATGTGTATTTAGCATGCTGGGAGATTTCGATTTTCTTCACCATCTTCCTCAGCGACGCGCCATAACGCGTGCCATATTTACCAACGATCCCCACCTTTTTGGTGCGCTTGGCCTGGAGACAACGTGGGAAAAACAGCATCAGTGACTATTACCGAAGTAGTTGACACCAACTTTAAAAGCAGCAAATAGGAGACGGGCCTCGCCAACTTTGATACATCACGACCTACGGTAGCGACACAGTACATGGTGCGAATGCGCTCTCCAAACGCTGAATGTCTTTAATAATGACTCTGAATAAGACTGTATTATTTTAAAGACTGTTTGTTTAAGTGTCAACTCGTATAAAGTGCATTAAGGACCTGTCATTGGTGAAACGAGCAAGTTTACGCAAGCTTCTCAGGAGCTAGCCACTTAGCTCGATTCAAATCACGGAACATTTCTTTAAGCGCCTCCAAACCAACGGCTGTGTTTGGATATCAGAGAGGGCCCGGGTACAGCGTTCAAAACGTTGCAATTAAACTTTGGAGCCCCATTGCTACGCTACCGGACTCAGCCCGCCCGGTAGCTGGGCTGAATGGTTGCAGCAATGGCGGCAGCCATTTGTGTTTCGACAGGGCATGAAAACAATCTTGTTTTCCGTACTCTTAGCAATCTTATACAAATAGGGTTCGGTCCGACATTAAAAACGTAACTACAAGCAATCTGGAAAAGTAATTCTGTCACGGATGTGTCTCAGGATGGCAGATTGATATGGATTATAAACTGGACAACTGCGGCTCACCATCGTTTCAGTGGAGACGTCGGTTCAAAGAGGAATTTCATAGGGCGCAGGCGCGCTTTACCAGGCCGCTCGTGTTGCATTGTGGGACTTTGAGTTTTTAAGGGACTGACCATAAACACGTACGAATATAACGCATCTCGAAATAATAATTTACAAAACATGGAGAGAATCTTCGAGATTGATAAAAAGAAGCAAACAAACTGAACCATTGTTAAAAGAAAATTAGTAACAAATTACCGTTACTAAGGACGCGCTGTTGGATACGCGCATGCGCTTCACATGGCGGATGACAACATCCCTGCCTCCGCTGAGTTGAAATGTTTGTCCCGTCTTCTTCGTCATAATGCGGTATTTTTTATTCGAGAACACGTAGTTCAGCGTCAAAATATTCTTTCTCTGTGAGAACATTTGGGGATGCACCATGAAGCTGACGCGGAAGCTGGTTCTCGCAAAGGCCAAGGCCTCCGACTTAGAGAGCGTGAAGAAACTAAACTGCTGGTGAGTGTTTACCTTGGAGCAAACCTGCGGCTGTTTATCGCTGACATGAAAGAAGCAGCTTGTTGCGAGCAGCGTATACATTGTAAAGTTGTCCCTTTTTTTTTTTTTACAGGGGGTGCAACCTGACTGACGTGAGTCGTCACACACCGTTATCATGCATCTTCAGACCAATATTAGATTCTTGCTTTGTATTAAATGTGCAGGAACTTTGTTATAACTGTTCTCATTTAAACTGTATCCACTCGTGTGTTGTCAGATTTCCATATTCTCGCAGATGCCCAACATTGAGGTGCTCACATTAAGGTTGGTCTGTTATTTCTCTTTACTCTCATGTTGCGGCACCAACATGACAGTCTAACTATTTGGGATGCCCCCCCCCCCCATCTTTTCTGTCTGCAGTGTAAACGGCATCTCATCTCTGGCTCCCCTGTCCGGCTGCCTGTCTCTGAGTGAGCTGTACCTGAGGAAAAACCTGATCCCGTCTCTGTCCGAGCTCTCCCACCTGCGTCCGCTGACCCGCCTCAGGGTGCTCTGGCTGGCCGAGAACCCCTGCTGCGGGACCGACACCGGCCAGTATCGGCTTACCGTGCTGCGGTGCCTCCCTCGCCTCCAAAAACTGGACAACCAAGGTCCCCGAGTCAGGCCTCAGCTCGTCCAAAAGTGTCACTTGCGACCAATTCTTCCCGGAGTAGCGTGTGCAAATCCTCTCGTCATGTTTGGACAATGTCTTGTGTGCACAGTCGTGACAGAGGATGAGGTCGCTCTGGCCCTGATGGAGGGTGAGGAGGTCACCACCCCCCCAGGAGGTATCCAGAACCAGCTCTCCACCAACGGGCTGGCCGATGCAGAGACGGAGAATGATCCGCTCAACTACAACATGGAGGAGACCAAGTAGGTGTTGCTGGTGAAAATCACACAGACAAATTCAAAGTAACTGGTCGATCTGATGTAAAAAAACAACACAATATTGTGTATGTTTGTATTCGTTCAGCAAAATCAGGGAAGAGCTGGGAATGAAGCCGCTTTCCCGAGACAAGTTCTCCTCTCTTTCCTCTCCATCAACCAGAGAAAACAAATCAATGAAGGTAAAGTCTTTCACTCGAGCCTGTGTAATTTGTGTATGTGATGTGTTTTTTTTTTAGTACGCCGACACGTCGAACATTCTCATCAAATATCGACCTGGTTGCGTTTTCAGAGACACACGCTCGACGCCGTTCTGCTGCTGCTGAGGGACTTGGACGAGGACGAGCTTCACGTCGTGCACACGGCCACACAGAACAGACTCCAGATGTACACGGTGGACTCGCAGACGCTGAAGGACTCGCAGCCGATGCAGAAGACCGTCGACATCCAGCACTGACGCTCCTCGCACGCACTCGGGACGCCATCGCCTCCCTTCCCGTTTCCTTGTTCCTCACAAACGAACGTCACAAGACCCATTTTTTTTTTAACCTTCACCTTCAGCCGAGCTTGTAATTTCAGCTTTCTGCTCTTTACATTTCACCTGTTTACCTTTTTTTCTAACTGCATGGCAACATGTACCATAAAAAAAACAAGAGAATGTATGTTTTGCAAATGTAAAATCTATTTCTGTAATTAAAAATAAACAGCAGTACCATGAATACTTCAGTGTTACTTTAATTTACCGCGTGGCTGTCAGAGTGCTACAGTGATGGATGCATTCATACAGGACAAAGTTTACATGTTCGCTTTTGTCAAAGTCTCGAGTGTTCAAAGGCTTAATAATAAATTGCCATTTTATCGACAGTCTGTGCTGGAAAAAAACGAGTTCAAGTCTCTCGTCTTTCCTCCTCAGTCCCCCTCCTCGTTCTCGAGGAAGTCGGTCAAAGTGTTGGCGTCCACGGCGACCGTCAGGTACTCCACTCCATCCGCACCCTGTGAACGGGGGAAAAACTGATTCGCAACCGGAAATTGGGGTGGAGGAAACGCAAGTCGGGGACTTTTTCTAGACGTTCACCTTCCGTGTTCGAATCAGCTTGTGGTCCCTGAACTCCGTCAGCTGCGTCCTCAGGGTGAGGTCGGAGTTCACCAGGAACGCCTCCCGACAGCGCTGGTAGAAATCCTGGAAAGACAACCCTGTGTGCGGCACCGGACAGCGATCAGAACTTTCCAGCGACGCAGACGGAGAAAAAAAACCCGAACGTTCGAACGTGCACCTGTGTACGAAGGATTGTCTTTGTTTTCCAGTTGAAATCTAACCAGCAGTTTGAAGATTCCCCTGCGAGATCGAAACGGGCACACGTGAACGAGTCTGGCGGTCTGCTAAACGAGTCGACGTGAGCGTGGATGGGGAGGTGAGGCGTACCTTGCGTTGGGCGTCAAGCTGCGGAGCACATGGGTGAGCGAGGACAGAGCCAGGGCGCCGGTCTGCTGCACCAGGAGCGAGTTCTCGTACGACGTCTCCTCGGCGTAGTGCTGGAACGTCACGCACTCCCACCACAGCCAGTTGAACTGACTCTGCTTGGACTGGTCCCACACTGGCAGCGCGCGCAGGACACGGGGGCAGCGATGAGACCGCGGGTTTCCGCCGGCACCGCCAACGACATCCCGACAAAAAGCAACCACCCACCTAACGGCGCGTTGATGTGGTCCAGGGAGGCCACCAGGTGCAGGTTGGGCAGCGACGCCAGCTGCCCCAGCGCGCTCTGGGTCTTCTCCCCTCGCAGCGTCGGTCCGTCGATGTTGTGGATGAGCACGTACACGTGCAGGTCGGGGCCTTGGGAGAAGGACGCGGTTAAAAAAAAAAAAAAAGGGACGCGGAAGCAGGGCGGAGACGGCTCGCGGATTCACGCACTGTCTTTGAGGCTCTGAGCGATGAACTGGATTTGGTCCGACGGCGTTCGGAAACTGCCCTCATGCTCCAGAACCTCACATGTCAGCGCATTTAATATCTGCAGGAAACAAAGAAACAAAGCTTTAAATGGGTTTTCAAATACATTCACCTCGGCTTATTTTGGGTATAAATACTCACCGATTTCAGCGTGATGGAAGGGAAAAAGCCGTTAACCACGAGGTGGACTTCTCCCGACAAGTGAGACACCCTGAAGTCCTCCAGCAGAGCTTTTTTGCTGCCCAAACCGTAGACGAGGACACTGAATCCCAACCTGAAGACAGAAGACAGTTTTCCTGCGTGAAGTCTGAGCACAACAAAGAGCGGCGGGATCGGGCTGCGGCTCACTCACTGCAACTGCAACATCCACTTGCTGAAGTGCGCGCGGTGCCTGTCGTGCAGCCGCCGGATCTCCTCGGCGTAGCAGGAAGGTTTGCCCTCTAAAAGTCGGGCCAAAGTCTCCTGAGAAAGGACACGGAGACAGACGGAGACAGACGGAGACAGGCGGAGTCAGACGGAGTCAGACGGAGTCAGACGGAGTCAGACGGAGTCAGACGGAGTCAGACCGGTCAGCTGCAGCGTCTCGTTCGCGCGTTACAAACCGACCCTGTCCAGTTTCGGGGTGTTTAACCGCTCCAGGGTCCGGTCCGACGTCAACACTTTGGAACTGCCGTGAGCTTCAAAATACTCCTCGATCATGCTGGGCTGGTTGGGAGGTTCGCCTGCGTTCCTGCTCTTCTTGGAGGGAGTCTTGCAGAGAGCCGCCGCTAAACTTTTACTGGGTGTTCGCGGGGCCTTCGGGGTTTCCCTCTCGGTTTTCTCCGCTCCCTGGTCTTCTTTCAACCCGTCCTCCTCCTCCTCCTCGTCCTCGTCCTCAGAGGGCGACAGCTCACTGTCGCTGTCCGACCGGAGACTCGGCGCTAAAAACATCCGATCGGAGCAAAGTGGATGTAAAGTCGACCGTTTGACGGCTCTGACGAATCCGCTACAGCGGTCAGACGTCGAACTCACTTGCGATTCTCTTCCTGAGCCTGTGGGGGGTTGTGGAGACGAACTGGACTTTCTTATTCTGCCGTGAGAGGAAGCAGAGCGAACGCTCAGACAAGCCAAATCTCGAGTCTGACAGTCGGATAACCGCAGTTGGGAAAATCAGGCTGAGGTCAGAGGCCATCTGTTGTCCGAACATCTGCGTCTCTCACCCTTTGCGGTGTCCCGTTTTCAGTCCTGTGGGCTACACACAGAGAGAAACATCACCTGAGTGAATCAAAACCTTCGAGTGGACACAACGCGAAA
>JASSRZ010025850.1:0-15601 GCA_032164315.1 Malacoctenus gilli | reverse complement strand
GGTCATTATGTCAGCGCACTCCCTGGACACACACACACAGAGGGGGCTCATCAGTGTCCATCACACACACACACACACAGTCGATGGATCAGAGTGTGTGAGGTGTTTGTTTGCGCGTCCCTACAGGGTCTTGTGGGTCTTCATGTGAGGACGGAGCTGGACCCCCAGCTTCTGGCAGCGGTCGATCATCCTCTGGGCGTTCCGCCTCACCTTGTCCACATCCACCACCAGCGCAGGAGTGCACAGCGCAGACAGCGGCTCTCCCTCCATACCGGAGCCTTCACACAGACGCAATTAAAATGTTGTGCATGACTGAGTGGACTCATCGGGTCGCTGGTGCAACAGAAAACTATTGTTGCACAGAAAAACAGGAATGGACGTTTGTGTGTTGTTATTATTACACAAATCTGCACGAGTAATAACCAGAAACTAACTCGGTTGCAATAATGTTTGGGTCAATTGAGGGTAAAGAACTTTGAACTCTCACTCGTGAACACAAAGTTATTTGGTCTTACGAGACACGATGCTTCAAAACAGCCCACTTGATCACCTTTTCAACTCAGTAAACAACTAACTTTGCACGATACAAACAACCCAGGAGTTGATTTTTATTCATGCTGCCACAGATTTCATGTATGTCCCGCCCAGACACACTGAGGCGTCTGGTGCCAACATGCACGTAACCGCACGTTCACAGCACGATTAGAAAAACAAACAGAGAAAATCTACTCTTACCTTAAACAGATCAAAACGCCACAACCTTTTTATGGCAGAGACCTGGAGGAAAATCAAGCGCCCCTGTCAGCACACTACTACGGTGTCCGTGAGTGGACCAAAAACCTCTGTGAAGCGCAAACCCAACAGACTCTGTCTCCCAAACTGAGCACCGGCGAAAGGGTTAATATGACTCACTGTAGTCAATAATTTAAAGCTGCAGAGGTGGTCAAAACAAACAACATTGTGTATCTTTGAACTCAGTTCATTGAACATTTTATTTCTTACTGTGGAATTATTGTTTATATCTCGAGTGTTGAAGCTTTTCCTGATAATTGCAAAAAAAATATATATAAAAGAACCAAACACACAAAATTACTGAAACAAAACAAACCCAAAGGTTATCATTGAGCGTTCTAATAACCTAACGCATTCAAATGGACATAATGGAATGTTTTCAATAAACTTCTATGAAGTATTTTGCAGGTATTTTACCTCCTTTCTTTCTGACCTATTCCCATCTTCCCTCTGCTGTCGCCCACCCATTCACATTGATTTTAAATATGCAGTAACAAGGGGCCACAAGGTCAAAAAAAGCGCGTCCGTCCATCTACTGTAAGTGCTTGGATGGACGTTATACCATCTCCTTCCACAAGAGGGCGTTTGTAACAACCCGCAGTAAATTGATAGCAGATGTCAAAGCTGGGAATGAAGGTTTTCTTTGAGCAAAGGGAGTTATATAATACTACACTGAAGTTGCTTTTCTTATTTTTCCACCGATGTCATGCTGAATTGATTTTATGCGAATCAAAAATAAATGGAAGCAGCACATATGCAGGCGATAGAATGTTGAATTGACTCCCAGGGAGCACGGTCGTCCTGTGATTTGAGGTGCTCAGCAGGACAGCAAAAGACGGAGGAATGTATTTTATTGAATATATACTTTATTGTATTCATGCATGCGTTTATCATGTTCAGAGAGTTTTTAAATAATTCACTCCCAGGAAACAAGGATCTGGTGGGACAGGTTGGCGAATGAGCTCAAAGAAAGTACAAGTGGTAAACTATAACAAAAAAAAAAAAAAACCTGCATGGAAAAACGAACCAGTGGCAGCACCGGGAAGAGGAAAAGCTGCTTTTAAGGAATTGATATTTACTGGAAAGCTTCCTGTTTTTGTTTCTTTTCAATTTTTTTTTTTGTTGTTGTTTCACATTTTGACTGTTGCTGAGCTAAAACAATTCATTCGTTCATGCAAGCCACTCAAGGCTCCTCGTGACAATAAAACAATCAGAAGACAAGTGGTGGTAAGCTGGACTTTATTGGTTGTGAAAGGAGTCAGCTTTGCAAATCTCCTGTTTCTGAACCTCTCAGCGACTTTCAGCTGGTCACCGCCGCTGCAGCATGGGAGTCTCACGAGACAGTGTGGCTTTCGTTTGGACGTCGCGTGCATCTGATTGATAGCATCGGTGTCAGGTGTAACTAAGAACAAAAGTTTGTGCGAGTGTGAGTGTTTGTGATTCTTGTGAGGCTGAAATCAACGTTAAGACTGAGCGTGTTTGCTTTTTATTTCCCTGGATCAGACACATTATTCTGAAAAAACACAACAGTAATTACAGCATAACATACCAGTAAACGTTGTCAGAACCAGTCAGTTGGCTTTATCCTTGTTTTGTAATTTAGCACCTTTAATGTAAATAGTGACTTTGTGAAGAGAAAGAGAGAGAGAGAGAGCGAGAGAGAGAGAGAGAGAGAGAGAGTCAATACAAAAAAGCCTAGAATTTCTTTGGGATACTTTTCAGTATCTTTGGTTGGAAGTGCTGACCATAGATCTGGAATCAACAGAATGACCGTGTTGTAAATAGTGTTGCATGTCTTTGTGTACTTGTCTGTCTGTGTCGGCCATGTGTGTGTTTTTTGAATATTCATTCACCCACAACAACAGGATACGCAGCTGTCTCAGTGCCTCATCTTGGTGCCTCTGTGTGTGTGTGTGTGTGTGTGTGTGTGTGTGTGTGTGTGTGCATGTGTGTGTGTGTTTGTGTGTGTGTGCGTGCGTGTGTGTACAAAGAAGGATCAGCTCCTCCATTCTACTGACTCTAACTCTATGTCGTAGAGCTTCACAGTTCCCCACTAGCATATCCAGCGGGCGAAACGCTCAAAGAACGACGGTTTGCTCAGCATCATGTAGTCGCTTCCCTTGAAAATGGCCGACTTGTCCCCGAGGGTGATCTTGTGCAGCACCTCCTCGTCAATGTCGGAGCCCATGGCGACCACGGTGGGCACTCCCCCGGCCCTCTTCATGGCGTCCACGCCCTCGTCCAGCTGCTCGCTGGCAGTGACGCCGTCGGTGATGAACACGAAGGAGACCTCGGCGTTGCGGCGGGCCATGCGGTCGCCGCCCTGCCAGGACGACGGGCAACGACAGAGTCAAAAGGAAGTCACGTGGAACAAATGGTGGGCGGCAGTGCGAGTGTGTGTGCGAATGGGTTGCTATGGTGAACAGGAGAGATCTTTGAGGTGCTCCACGAGCGACTCATTCATAGATTAGGCGACACAAAGGCGTCACTGACGACTTGAAATAAACTGTAACTCAGTTTGGAGCTGCGCCGGTTACCTTGAACACCAGGTTGTTGACGGCGTAGATGATGGCGCTGCCCAGAGCGGAGGAGGAGTCCATGTAGTTGACGGCCGCCAGCGAGTCGGAGATCACGTCGAGCTCGTGGCTGAGCGCGAACTCCACCCTCTGCTCGTTGGGGCTGCCGTACTGCAGCAGCGCCAGGCGGGCGTGCTTCTCGTCCTGCGGGTCGTTGGCCAGGATGAGCGCGCGGGCCACTCGCTCGATGAACTCCTTGGCCCTGCGGTGGTTCTCCAGGCCCATCCTCTCGGAGCCGTCCAGCAGGAAGACCACGTCCACCGGCCGCTGCACACAGCCCGCCACGGCAGGCTCTGGAACAGAACAGACGCGGGCGGACGAAACACATCGTCAGCGGGCGGCAGCTGGGAAGCAGATGTTTTGGCGTCAAAGTCCAAACGTACTGGGAAAACGTGCAGTAACTTTATCCCGGCTCTCGGCAGTGCAGCCGTCTGATTCCTTCTCAAACATTTCACACCAGGATCGGCCGCATCAAGGAAGCAGTTTGTTTTGGTTGTTTTTTTTTTGGTTTTAAATTTGCTCTTACGGCTTTATTCTCTTGGGACAGTATTAGAACTATGATTACATTCCATTTTACACAAAACAACATGGTTCACATCAGCGAGTTGCAGTCACAGAGCCGGTGCGCCATCCCCCAACGTTTGGGTCGGAGCCCCCTCTGTGGTCATTTTCCGCTGTGTTGTACGCGACAGGCAGAGCCACATGCAGGGAGAACATGCACCAGTCAGCAGCCAAAACGCACGAAAAGCTTTTACGTCGTCAGCGCCAAGTCCACCGACCCGACGCCCCCCCCGAAAAACTTCCCAAATCCTGACTCATATACAGCATCCTATGATATGTATGTGTGAAAAACGGACATTTTCCACATGTAATTGCCTTTTACCGACATGAGTCATTGACGAAAGAAAAAAAAAAAAGAAGTTACGGCCGTAACCATGGAGATGTGCAAAAACGGCAAAAAAACAATGTCATCCGAGTGATTCAGCGAGCCGGTGATTCACAGTGGAAATGAGGGCTTTCGTCAAAGGGCCACTGTGAGGGAGTGGCGTGAATGGATCCACAGACGAGTTGGCCTCTGACAAACGGATGACATCCGCTCCCCGTTTGTATGGAAAGTGCTGTGCGCGCTCTGCATACAGTAAAAACCACGTACGCCTCTCTGAGTCACATGTGGGAGCCGGCTTTGGCGCATCTGCACAGTAGCTATTGTCTAAAAGCTTATGACCAGAACCAGCTTCATGTCATGCAGTTCATTTGCAATCTACAGGGGGTGTTTATGGCACCGACAGAGTTAAAAATGCCCCAAGTTTCAACTAAACTACATCCAGCAGGAAGCTCATTCGTCACTGGCGAGGTAGCGTGGTTAGCATATTAGCGTTAGCAGAGTCCTATGGCTTTCTCGGGGTCCCCCATAATGTCTCCATAAACGTATTTGAAGGAGTCGATGAACAGCTTGGTCCACTGATGCCTGTCCACTCCCTGGGCGAGTTTGGCTCTCTGGGCTGTGTACGCCATGGTTGCCACGCCAACCCCGTACTGCTGCTCGCTCAGGCCACTCAGCATGTTGGCCACACCCTCCAAAGAGGTTGGGACCAACGGGGGGCTGCTTTCTTCGGCCAGTGGCCTCCAGGGGCGGGGGACTTGCCCCACGGCGGCGCCCCGTCCTGAAACAAGTGGGCGGAACAACATTGTGGGCGGGGGTCCCACACACAGGCACATCAACACGGCCAATTAGGATCAGTGTTGTGTGCGGCGAGTGACAGAGCAGCTGTGAATAAAAGCCTCTTTTTAAGTGAGCTGACTGACGATTTCTTTCTACGCCAAACCAAAGCTCTCGAGATATCTGCTGGACGTTCACAGACACATGCGACGCTTCTCTGTCCGGCATCAGTTGTCGTGACAACATGTCAGCGCGCGTTTGACGTTTTGGTCTCGAACAGCTCGATGTCTCCTCCAAACAAAAACCCCACGTGCCAGGAGACCCGATGTTAACGGTACAAATCAGCTGATGTCGAACCGCAACAACCCCCTGATATGTATAATTCATGGTTCATATGTACAAAACGAATCTGCCTGCTTGCACAAAGAGATGCCTGTTAAAGTGAAGGGGCGTGTCGTCCATGACAAGCGTTCAGGCTCTTGCTCTTCAGTCAGAAAGTAATGAAAGAAGTTGATATGCATGAAAAAAAAAAAAGGTTTATGGAGTCAAATTCAAGGCTCGAGAATTTAGATGGGGACAGTTCTCGTTTGAGACTTTCATTGGTTCATGTTCACCCATTGAAAGGGCAGTCGTCACAGGGAGGGACGCATGTGGTGTTTGAAAGCCTCACCTGCTTTACAAGGAAGATCTGGACAGACGATGGTGGGATCTACAGCAAAGAGGAAGAGACGCCGTCAGTGCAAAGTCGTCGGGACGTCACCTCAGCGTCCACGTCACCAGAGTGCTGCGCGCGTGTGCGTGTGCGCGCGCGCGCGCCTCCGCGTGCGTTTACCTGGACAGAGCACCTTCTCGATCTTGTCAATGAACTCGTCCGCCACGAGGTCGGCGAAGCGCTTCATGCCCATCACCGTGCCGTTCTTCTTGCAGGCGATGCTCGCCAAGACCTCATTGTCTTCCGGCTTGTCGAACATGTCACCGATGCCGATGGCGGTCACGCCGATGTTGTCTCTGTTTGGACGCGCAAAGACGGACGCACACAATGAGACGCGCTTGACCCCCTTTGAACTCCTCCCGCCATCTCGGCGCGCCGGACGCACCTGCACAGGGAGCGGAGCAGCTTGTCGTCGTCCCTGGGGTCGAAGCGTCCGTCGGTGATGACCACGGTGGTCACGTGAGCCTTGGCTCTGCGGCTGTCCCGGATCAGGTTCTCGTAGGCGAATTTCAGGGCGGACGGCGTGAACGTCCCCCCGGCGATCCACTCCAAACGCTTCACAGCATCCTTGAACGCCGACAGCGAGTTGATCCTGGAGTCGTTGAGCCGGATGGCCTGGAAGGTGCCGTTGTGACTGTACTGGACCACTCCGACCCGCGTGCCTGCAAAGACGAGCGACGCGGTTTTTAGCGTGCGCGAGTCAGCCGCCGGGTCTCTCCCCGTTTTTCCGACGCGACGCCGGCGCGTCCACCTTTCTCGGCATTGTGGTCGCTGGCGAAGGACCCCAGTCTGTTGATGGTGTTGATGACAAAGTTCTTCTCCAGCGTGAAGTTGGTGAGACCCACTGACTCCGAGCTGTCAATCACAAACACGATATCCAGGGCGCCGCAGTGCTTCTCGCAGTCTGGAAAGCACGAGTGGGAAAAACGCGGATCTTAAGCACTCGAGAGCCTCGCGGGGCGTCTTTACGCGATGAGACGGTTTCACAAGAGCAACTCAACCCACCACAGCAGCCACACGTCTCCCTGACGTAGTTCATGACATCACATTCCTGAAGAATGGGGCAAGAATGTCAAATGTTTCACATCCATCATTCCATCTCTGTGTGTTTTTGTTGGTGTGATGGTTCTGAGTTCAGATGTGTCTACTCACAGTGAGACCAGGATCCCCCTCAGGACCGGGATCTCCCTGCACCACAAGACAACTCATTTAGACTCGTCCTGCCAAACGGTAACTGGGAGAAGTTGTTCCAGCACCAGTGTTTTCGTTGGCGAAACTGGATTCGCCTGCAGTTTTTTGCGCCGACTTACCTCAGGTCCGGGATCGCCTCTGGGTCCCCTGGATCCGGGTTCCCCTGGAGGTCCGGGCTCACCCTGCGAGGACATTGAAGGCGTGTGAGACCACCATTTTTTTTCCCCATCGATCCCACCACCCAGAAAATGGTTTCGACGGCGCCCGGCGAGTTTCCTTACGGGGTCTCCTGGAGTTCCTTTAGTCCCCGGGTCGCCCTTCTGACCACAGTCTCCTCTGCCGCCCCGAGGCCCGCGGTTGCCCTTCTCTCCTCTCTCACCCTGCGGGTCAAAAATATGGACGCAGAGGTGTGTAAGGCTACACCGATCTGCTAACGGATGGGTCGCAAAGCTCATTTTCGATGTCGCTGATCAGACTTTTTGGCTTTTTGGCTTTGAGGCCTTACCGGGGATCCTCTTGATCCAGGGTAGCTGAAGCCAGGTCGTCCAGTGTCCCCCTGAATAAAGACACAAAGACAGGGTCCGGATGAAGAACTGCAGGGAAACAGCTGACGGTGCTGCCGTGATGACGTGCAGACGTCCAACAAACCTTCGGTCCAGGTGGCCCGGAGTCTCCCCTTGGTCCAGAGTCACCGGGATCCCCTCTGGTTCCCTACAACAGAGCGACGACGCGGGGCTAAATACCGTGCCGTGTCTTCGAGGCACTGTTAAGGAGGACAACGGATTTTCAACTTACGTTTCTTCCTGGTTCTCCTGGTGATCCCGGCGCGCCCCTTGGTCCTGGCAAGCCATTATCACCCTGCCGAGAAAGGTGACAAAGAAAGGGTGACGTTTTTGAAGAGCGCAGTGGGAAACTGTAAACATTTGTTTGACGGATTTCGTGCGATGACCTCCCGCGCCGCCTCATACCTTTGACCCTTTGTTTCCCATTTCACCTGGGAATCCTCTCATTCCCTCTGGGCCCATTTCACCCTGAAATTCAGCAAAAAGGACACCTTTAGCACCCCCTAGAGGTGCAGTCAAACACAGCTTTCTTTTTTCAGACGTGAAAACTTTCTGTATCCCAACCAATGGATTCAACCTTCAACTCGTACCTTTTCTCCCTTGCCACCGTCCGGTCCCGTCGCCCCCTTTGGGCCGTACTCTCCCCTTCTTCCCTAAGAGCGATGGCAGACGTGAGACAACGCAACAGTTTTGTGTATAAGCGAGCAAGTGGTCGAGAGAGATTTAGGTGGTCTTACTAGCTCGCCTTTGGTCCCTGGAAGTCCAGGTGTTCCCTACGAGAACAACACACACAGATGAGCGACTTCATGCGAACTCGTGGGCTCAAACGAAAGAGTTTTTCTGCTGTTGTGGGCAAACTCACTGGGTTTCCTTTCTGTCCAGGGTTTCCAGGTGATCCAGGACTTCCTCTCTCTCCCTGCAGAAGAGATTGAAGGTTTAGGCCATTTTTCAATTTTCTAAACGTCCACTGTCACATGACCTCTGGTCCTGCAGCGCAGGTGTCCCCGATGTTTCTTCTTTTACCTTTGGTCCCGGGTCTCCAGGTGGACCCGAAGGACCAGATCTTCCTGGACGCCCGGCGTCTCCCTGCGGACAGTCGCACAGAGTTTAACGACGGGTCGGATCGAGGAAGTGACTGGACTGTTAGAGGAAGCTGAGAGTTTGCACCTTGTCTCCATCAGTTCCAGGAGAACCACGTTCACCGACATCACCGGGGTAACCGTCTTCACCCTGCAAACCACCAAGCGCAGACCGTTGATAAGCGACACAACGTACAAAGATCCGGGTGCAGGACTTTTCCTTCTCAGTGGGATCTAATTTCTCACTCTGTCGCCGGGGTCTCCTTTGCAGCCTGGAGCACCAATTCGTCCAATTTTACCCTAAAAAGAAGAAGAAGAAAAAACATACCACAGTTTCAGGACCGGTTGTACTTCATATTCAGTGCACGAGGACAAAGGTGAAGCTTCGAGTTTTACCTTCTGGCCGTCTGTTCCGTTGCGTCCAGGGATGCCAGCCACACCCTAAAGAAAAGAAAGAGTGAGATTGTGATAGAAAAACAAAACCCCCCAAAAAACAATACATCCCTTTTTCCCATGATTCATCAGTCAGATGCTAACCTTTTTGCCTTGTGCTCCATAATCTCCCTGTGAACAGACACAAAAGAACAAAGTCAGTCAGTGAGTCAGTTTCATCCTGCACCACAACCTGAGAATCGAGCGTTCCTATACATTTTGTAAATGTCACTGTCAATGTCAATGATTAATGTGTAATGATTCATATTTGTTTAGACTGTCAACATGTTTTGGGGTGGAATATTTGTGTTCTCGATGTGTGGAAATGTCGTTGGTTGCCCGGGGAAAGTTTTTGTTGGCCCACAAATATCGCGGGGGTTAACACCAGAAGCAGCGAGACTTGCGTGATAGAGCCTGCGAAGGGAGGTTGAGCAGAGCGGTGTGCAGCGACGCGGTCGGCTTGCTAGCAATGATTGTATTTTGTGAGTCTTTGGGTTGACTTATTTGATTGACATATTCTGTATTGTGCAATCGAGGGCGTATTAATTATTTTGTGTGTCAATTTGTAGTGTAAAGACCGAGTGTTCATGAAGGGACCTCCGGGGTGGCAGGCGGCCACGAGGTAGCTTTTCGGCTATTGAATACAAATGTGTGTTTAACATACTTGATAGTACGGGTACAGCTCTGTAATTTATTTTCATAGTTTTCACGGCGTTCAATAAAGAAAGCGGAGCGCCCGTCTCAAGGAAAGCCGAGCCAGTGTGTTCACTCCCGGAGCTACACATTCAGTGCGAGCTCGTAGCCCTCAGAAGAAGAGGAGGGGAAGGAGAAGTTGGAGGTGAAAGAGGCAAACTTGATGTTTTGTATCGAACGGCATCATGTCATGCAGCGTTTCCGTCGGATCGATCTCATCGCGGTCTGCCATGGCTGGAGTTTACCGGTCACGACCACACGGCACATTATATACAGCAATGACTTCACTGTTATTCATCGTGCTTCATGTTCCCGACCCAAACGGCTCTCTCTTGAGAAGGAAGCCTTGGAATAGAGAGAAGAAACAAATTGGGGTCTCACCTTATCGCCTTTCAGGCCCGGCTCTCCCTAAAAGGAAGAAGAAAAAAAGAGAAACAAAAACCTGTCAGTCACGACACGAACTTGAACACTTTGGTCTCGTTTTGCTTTCACAGAGCGGTGTGACGTGGGGGGGGGGGGGTGGCGTGGCTTCTCACTTTGACACCGGGCTGACCGATGGTACCCTCGATACCAGGGTCGCCGGGGCGACCTTTGTCTCCTTTGGGGCCAGGGTCACCGCTGTCTCCTTTCGCTCCCTGTTGTCAGAGATGAAAACATTTGTGAGTGGGGAAGCGACCATGGTTGTGGCAATGCTGAGTGTGTGTGTGTGTGTGGGGGGGGGGGGGACGACGACTCACTTTCTGTCCTCGGTTGCCTTTTGGACCCTCAGGTCCTGGGGTCTCCAGACATTTCACTGAGTGACACTGCGCAACAAAGCAGAGAAAGAGTCAGACGGATGGAATTGATGATATGGGGGGGGGGGGGGGGTCTCGTAAAAGGTCTTCGTTACAGCCGCTTCTGTCTTACCTCCTTAAAGGCATTGTATTTCTGTCGTGACAAAAAAAAAAGGAAGAATTTGAGTCAAAATCACAGTCACGAGCACCGTGTCATGCGATGGCGTGTGCGCGTCGTTGCGTTACCATGGTTTGGATGATTTTGTCCATGGTGGCCGTGTCTATCTGAGGCAGTCGGCCCTTGCGGAGGTTGACGGCCTTAAATTCGCCCCTGTAGACCGTCACGGGGGAGTTGGCGATCTCCCTCAGTCCCGTCTCCTCGATGTTCTCCGACGCCGCCACGACGAACAGGCTGATGTTCTTGTCGCGCGCCTCCTCCGCCGCCAGCTTGATGCCCCCGCAGGGGTTCCCGGTGACGTGGCCGTCGGTGATGATCACGGCGAAGCGGAGGGATTTGGGAGACGAAGGGTAGAGCTGCATCTCGTTCATCATGGCTTTGATGGCGCAGTCGGTGTATGTGCCTTTACCCAGATACTCGATTGGTCGGAGCCTCTGGAGAGAATGGAGCGAGTTCGAAAAATGAGTCGAGGAACCACAGTCCTTTTAACTTTCCCTGGGACCAAGAAGCTGCGGCTCCCCCTGTTGTCGTGCTGCTACGGATGCAAACATGATTTCCCTCCATGCGCTGCAGGTAAAACGGAAACTTATCACCTCGTCTTCTCACGAAACCGTTTAAAATAGCAGCAATTTGCCTCTTGATCTCTGAGGCGGTCTCATGTGTGACGAGAATAAAGACGAAAAACGTTGTAAAAGTTTCAGGGCGAAGTCAGAGAACTGCTGCCCTCTGCAGGCCACACTGGGTAGAGCTACAGAATCAGAGGAAGTGAAGGTGACTGAAGACGTTTCACTCACAGAAATGAACTCTTCCTTGGACACTAGCCGGCTGATGATCTCCTGCTTCTGAGAGTAATGAAGCCCGCCGACGCTCCATCGGATCTGCACGGACCCCTTGAGTTCCTCGTCAATCAGGCGCTGGGCAAACTTCTCTGTGAACTCCTACAGCCGCACAGAAGACAAATCGCGTCACGCTGCATGACATGAGGTCACTCCCCGATTCACCAAGGTTTAAGTCGGCGACGTATGAATGGACGAGGAACCTTGATGCTCTCCACTAAAGACCCAGGGGGCGGCTCCTGCAGGGCGATGGTCTCGGACGTGTCGATGGTGAAGTACACGTCGATGGGGCAGTCTTTTTTCCCTGGAGGGAGCAAGCGCGCAAGCATCTCTCTTGAGCTCATGAAGTCAAATAGGATCAGATGCGGACGATCAATGTCCCATGAGGGGTTGAAGAGCCTGATGCTGTGGCTGTGCAAAGCCCACACTCACCGCCGCACTCTTGTTTCTGGCCGTGAGTCAAGGCCCCAAGAAGAAGACAGAGGGCGAGGACCTCCAGCCCCAACATCTTCTTCTTCTCCTGTCTGACAAGGAAAAGCAAACTCTGAAACAACTCTGTTCCTGCATCATGAAAATGAACACAAGTTATACCATGACGAACACAAAGACCACACAGAAAGATGTGAGAATGTGTGAGAAAATACAATATTTCTTGGCATCAATTTGGACTAATGTTACTTACCACTGATTTATTGTGAAATAGTCAATAGTTATGGTCCTATATTCTCTGCCTGAATTGAAAGTAAGCAGGAACTGACACAGAAACTAAGTGAGTAAAGAAATAATCCTTAAATACATTTCTAAAACCAGATTACAATTTTATAGTCAGTTGCATAAACCATGACAAAATACAAGCCAAAAAAAATGGAAGTGCAACGACTCAAAAGTAACCTACACGTGCTTGAGTATCTGAAATGGAAAAAGTGACTTTCCTCTCTAGCAAAACGAATCAGTGCTTAACTATTTGAACTGATTTTCCCTTTTTAAATTGTAAATTCAAAGGCCATCACATTTCGTCAGCATCACGAGGCCACAAGTATCAACGTTTGAAGTGGACAATCCAATAAGGAAGCTCGAAGCTGTAACAGCTGGAGCTGGCAGCAGACAGGGCTACACAGATGTACTCTCTCTCTCTCTCTCTCTCGCTCCCCCCTCTCTCTCCCCCAGTGAAGTCTTCATGTACTGCAACTGGTACTGCACCTATGAAGCTTCTCTAAACTACTCTAAACTGTTAGGATACACCTAATCAATCACAATCTGTATTCAATCCCATTTTCTGCTCATCACGCTTCAGTGAACACTGGAAACCTTCATCTTCACTGGAGCCTTCTTCCTGTTCAGTTACGGTGTCTCCTGACACACCGTCTCCATTCAGTCTGTAGGGTGTGTGGAGTCGTTTGGGTGACATTCCCTTCAGATAACTGTGTTTAATGTGTCAATATATTAAATACATTATTATGAACTGATTTAATCTCCATCAAATGACCTTCATCTAAGCACTCAAAACAGTCATCAGAGCTGCGAGTGACATCTGTAAAAATGTTCCTTTGCGTTTAATTCCAGTGGCATTGCATAAATATTCATCGTCACAGACGAATAAAGTTGGTGAAAGTTTGAGAAATTAAAAAAGTCACACACTAAACATGCACTGCTGTATGATGCCAATTCATAGTTTAAAAACTATGTGTGAGCGGGAAAAACATGGTGAAATTTGACCGCCTGTGGCCCCTGAAACGTTCTAACGCGACATCGGTTCAAACATCGATCGCAGTCAACCTCATCTGCCCCCCAAAGATGGTCGTCCCAGCCTCACTTTTACTCTTTACAGCCTCGGAACCAACTGAAGATTAAAAACGTCCCCAAAAAAATGATTTCTCAAACAAAAAGTACTTTTGTGGAGTCTCAACCAGCGAATCAAACAATTGAATGCTCCCTCTCTTCAGGGCCACAAAGCGCCATCAGCAGTCGTGTCAGTTCAAGGCCTTCTTTAATGGCTCAGCTCAGCCACAGGTTTCAGCTGTGGCGCCCTCTACCGGACGAGCCGCGGGGACTCGTGGAAGGAGTCGCTCCAGCAGATGTTCCCTCTCCTCTATCCCGCCGTTCCAGCGCAGAAGAGCGAGAGAGAGAGCGAGAAAGTTTTCAAGCGTTTTATCGCCGCACAGGTGAAAACCGTGTTCGTGGTCAAAGAGCGAAAGCGGGACTTTTTCCTCGGAGCTTTTTTTTTTTATATATAAGTAAATCAGTTTTAGGATTTTCAAACTGTGAAGCCACTCAAACTTCAGTTCGCACGAGACACCATCTTTTCCCGAGCGCGCAGTGGTCCAGAAGGCAGAGATTGATAACTGACATTGAAGGACGGAAATAAGCCGCTGCACAAGTTGGGTAAAAAAAAAAAAAGTTGTGCGTAAAATGCAACTTACCCGAACTCTTTACAACTTCAGTACTTCGTATGCCGCTGGTCCCTCCTTTGATTATCGCCTCATCTCCACGTGGAAAGGAGCGGAGAAAGAAATAAAAAAAGAGGGGCTGCAGGAGGAGAGAAAGCGGGGAATGAAGCCCTGGATGCGCGCTTGCCTTCCCGCAGAAGAGCCGTCCGCTCGCCCTCCCGTCCCGGTCCAGCCCCAGCAACAAGTCCTGATCCCTCCCTCCCTCCCTCCTCCTCCTAGCGCACCTCAGTGCGCGCTGCTGTCCGCTTGGAGGCGCCGTGGCTCCGCTGCTGCCCGTGCGCGCGCGCGCGCGCGCCCGCCCCCGCGGCCCCGTGCCGCCAGCGGCGCTGCCGTTGCACCGAGTCACGGGGGATGCCGGGAGGGCAGCTGGACCGACTTTCGGCCCCCAAATCCCCCTCAAAGCCACGTCGAGGGGGCACAAGACGGCGATGTCCTGGACGTGGCCCCCCAGCGGAACAGATGGCAGGAGCCCTTTCATGTCCCCCAGAGGCAGCACTCAGAGGGCACTCGCAGCTAATCTCAGGCATGTGGCGGGGCCACGGTGAAATAAATCAGGATAAAATGCGGACGCGACCCCGCCGCGCTCATAAACGTGCGCGCGCGCAAATGTCCCCTCGCTTGCATCTGGGGCTCTGTTTGCAATTAGCAGGCTGAATGAGAGGAGTTTACACCCCGTGTAAACACCGGCCGCCGCTCCATGGGCCTGCTCCGTGTGTATATACGTTTTTAGGTGCTGCAGTAAACCATTTGTCTATTTGTATGGCTTTAAAGTGTTTGTGATAGCGATGGGAGGCCCCTCGCTTTCTGCAGGATTTACCATGTCCGTAACGTTAACACTCCATGCATGGGAGACATGTTTCGTTTCATGCCGCTCTAAACACGGTGTCAAACGTGCCGAGTTGAGCGGCTCGGCCCGGCCGCTAACGTGCCGCTCCGCACCAAGGTCGGGAGCAGGCCGACAGGAGTCAGGAGGGGAGGCCAAGTGGCCGAGGAATGTGATCGGAAGAGAAACAGAAGATCAATGACCAAGCCGCGGCTCAGTGAGCCATCAGAGATGCATCGGAGGGCCTGTCGTACGCCCGCGCTCGTTTCGCGGCGGCGTCTTGCTTTCTTCAAGGGGCCTTCTGTCATCAGGCCGGAGGTTGTTGGGGGCGAGACGGCGGTCGACTTTTTGTCGATCCCCCGGATGAAAAAAAACCAGAAGTGCTGAGATAGAAAAAAGGAGGAGGAGAAGGAGAAAGAGGAGGAGGAGGAGGAGGAGGAAAAGGCCAGCTGCTGACCAGAGTTATAGCTGTGAAGCTCCTCTGTCTGTCTTGGCCAGGGAAAGGTTTTTCCTTAAAAAGAGAAGACGAGGAGAGTGGAGCAATATGTGTGGACGCCCGCGCGTGCGTGTGTGTTCGCGCGCGCGTTTGTGCATGCGTTTGTGTGTGTGTGTGTGTGTGATGGAGGGATGAGGAGGTGGAGGGGTGTTCTGGTCTCTCTTAAAGACTGTGACTCATAGAAAAGGAATGGTCTTTCTTCCAAATGAGAGTAAAGCAGTGTTCTTTCCCTCTTTTCTCAGACTTTCTCTCGCTCTCTCTCTCTCTCTCTCTCTCTCTCTCGCTCTCTCTCTCATATGATTTTTCTTCACTTTATTTCTTTCACATGGACAGAAGGACCACATGAGACT
>JASSRZ010025506.1:0-22658 GCA_032164315.1 Malacoctenus gilli | reverse complement strand
CTTACTCACTTGTCCCTGCAGATGAGATCATCTTTTATGCAACGAGGTGTGAAGAATTCATAATGCTACTTATGCCCCCCCCCCCCCCCCCCCCCGCCCGCCCACCCCCTCCTGCCTTCTACTCGTTGCCTCAGAGGCAGAAGAAGTCCAAATCTGCCCTCATCAGCCAGAATGGAAGAAAATGGGGGGATGCGTTGGAGAGCGTGGTCATTTCATGCTTCGTTTGGAAGTGGAGGTGGGAGGCGAGGGCGGATAAAAATAGTCCCCCACCCCCCACCCCCCAGCCCCCCATCGCTTGGATCCTCGCCGAGCGCTCTCATTGTCTGGTTGTACTTTTCCTCCCCGGGCGGCAGACTGTAAAGACACCTTCACAAAAGGACGTCCTCTCCTTTTGTCACTCGTATTACTCTGTGTGTGTGCGTGTGTGTGTGTGCGCACATGTCATGAGGGACAGTATTTTTTTTCAAATGTCTCTTCCAGTCACCTTGACATTTCAGTGTCTGATTTTCACCCCACCGGCTCCAGTTAGCGACCGGCCTTCGGCATTTCGAGCCGATCCAGAAACGGAGGAATCTCGTGACGTTGCATGGATCGTCTCTCCTCCTCCTCCTCCTCCTCCTCCTCCTCCTCCTCCTCCTCCTCCTCCTTTTTTAATGAGTCGTGTTGGAAGTGAGACGTCTCAGTGAAGCAGAGGAGTGGCTGGACCACTTGGGTTGCGGGTCCAGGCCACCGCGGGCGAAATCAAATATATCGACGTTCTCATTTATTCCAAAGCTGCTTAGCTGCAACAGCTCAACTCGCCTCCATTGTTCTCGCCGCCCTTCTTTGTTGCGATCGTTCTAACGAGCAAATTTCCCTTTAAAATCAATCCTCGCGATTGCCACAAACAAATCAAACGCGCAAGCAGCGGGAGTTTTCAGGGGCGACGGAGGCGGTGGAGGGAGGGGGGGGGCGTGTTTTCATGGGGTCACAGCGTTGTGCCTTCTCTCATCTTGCCTCAGTGCACCAAGCCGTGATGCCAAACCCAGCGTCCAGCTACCAGACCGTAGTGGGCGTGCAGCCAACACCCAACCTCACCCTCGCTGGCAACCAACAAAGCAATATGGGCAACCAGATGCAAGGCGTGATGGTCCAGTACCCACCAGTGCAGTCCTATCAGGTACTCTTGGAAGACGGGCGTCAGAAACGTTTCATTACAGCGCAAATGTCTTCAATTGGCGTCTTTTTCGTCTGACTCGCAGCAGGTTTCCGTTCCTCAGCAGACGTACCAACAACCGGTGTTTGTGTCCTGCCAGCCAGGACAGGGGGCAGTGGCTGTCGCTGGCGTGCAGCCCTGCTACAGCCTGATCCCGCCCAACCAGCACGCCACCATGAGGTACGGCGACGCCCGTGCACTCCCTGATTAAGGCTCATCGTTTCCAGACGACAGAAATCGTGGTTGGAGAACAAATATTTGTCCGAGAAAAACGCGTTTCGCAGGTATTGATGTTGTCCCGAGTCCCCGAGCGCGCCTCCGAGCTCAAGGTCATCCTTGTTCACCGCGCTGGGCGGAAAAATGATGTCATTCTGCCGATGCGTTGGGAGCGGCTGGCGTGAAGTGTCTCTCATTATCCCTGATTGATAGAACTAGTTCACAGAAAGCAAAAAACATGTAATTAGTTTCTACCTCGGCAGACCCGATCAATCTGCTCGCTGGCGAGAAGAACACCGCTGGGACGCCGGCGCCGCGCGGCCAACAGCGGTCCCCGACACAGACAGTCGTCACCTGCAGCCGAACAATGCGGAGACACCGGCGCGGCGAGGAGGGGTCACTTTCTCATTGTCCCAGCTGCGTTTGTAGGCCAGTCGCCGTGCAAATGATTTATGCAGCGGCGTTCAAACGGCTCGCTCTTCTCCCGCGAGGCCCGACTGTCCACCTGCAGCCCGCTGCTTCCTCTCCTTTTTTTTTCTCCTGCGTGCCAGCTGGAAACGAGTCCCCGCAGGCAGGTTGCTTACTGAGCAGAGCGCCTACTTTCCAGATGGACTCGGAGTTAAATTTCAGATTTAATACCCAGGCTGCAGCAGTGAAATCTCACAGCTCGGAGAGACGCTCGCTCGGCAGCTTTAGGGGCATTTCTTTCATATTACCGCCAGCATTATGTTGGATTTCACCGTCTTCAGGCGTCCACTTTGTGTGTGCGATGACTCACTAATGACCGCACTGGGAATTTCCTTCCTTCCAACCAAAGCGTCGATATTTGACTCCAGCTCCACGGACTTAGTGAACCATCAGATTGATACAGCAAAACATGATGAATTAAACGTGAAGTGAAACACGACAAACTGACTGAACTTTGCACAATTTTGGATTGACGTGTCTGATATTTATCGGGACAAAATCCTGCAGAAATCAGCTACAAAAGTCCCACATTTAATTCGTCAATGATGTCAAAGTCAGCGTGTGTAATCCTGTAGAAATGCAGCTGAAAAGTAGCAAATCTCGCTCAGAAATTCAGTTTGAAAGCTCCAAGTTTTAACTCCGACTCCCGCCTGACGCCTCGAACCGTGTATCCATTTTAACTCATTGATTTCTGCTGGAATCTAAGCAGAAGTTTCGGTCGATAAACCCCCGCGGAGTCCCTGCAAGAAACCAAAATTGCAACTTTTTGCCCCCCCCTGCAGAGATCTGCTGTTGAACCCTTTGGTTTTCTGCCTTTGCGTGTGTGTTTCTTTGGCAGCTCCACCGTGAGTTTTCTGCCTGCGCCGATGATGGAGCAGCTCCAGTTTTCTCAGACCTCATCCCCCTGTGTCTCCCAGCAGCACCCAGGCCAGCAGTATGCAGGTACGCTCCGCTCGGAGGCAGCCCCATCAGAAGGCTGCACACACACACACACACACTGATCTACAGTGAGATCACGCAGCCAGAGCCAGAATATTCTCTCCTTCTGACATTAGCTGCCCTGGAGATTCCCCATCACTGCCAGCGCTCTGACAGTCTTTATTTTCCCCCATTTCTCAGTGTCAATAACCACGGAGCAAATCCCTCCGCAGCCGCGACCCACACTTCATAATGAAATAATCTTCCCCGAGTTTACTTTGCAGCCGCACGTGCATCAGCCGCATGATTAGATTTACTCTGCGGATTCGCCAAATGAAAGGAGGAGCGAGGTGCTCGCGACTGCGATTCTCTGGAGTTTTGGCCTAAGTGAAAGCGATCCTGCGCGCGTGTCTGCGCTCGCAAAACCGGGCAGAGATTAAACGGCGGATCGACGGACCCCTTGGAATGCCGGGCCGACATGAATTTTGTGAGAAATGCCTCCAACTCGCGGGAAGTGGTCGTGTTGCGGTTCGACGTCAGGATAGCGCGTCGTGCCTCCTTTAAACGATGGTTTTCTCAGCTGAGAGAGATAAAACCCTCCACATTCAGAGTACAACCTCTTTAAAGACCTCAGATTAACACTGAAGCTCTCTTCTTGAAGTCGAGTCTTTCCGTGCATCTGCCTGAGTGTCGCACTCAACTTGGCGTGTCCCGCAATTAGCCACTGAAAACTCCCCACGTCTCCCTCCGAAGCCAAGTCGCGGGTTCCTCCGCGACACCTGCGGAAACTCAATTAACGTGCCGTGAGTCATGTTGACTGATGTGTTCGCTGATACTGATAAATCTGCAATCAACAAACATCATCTGATGCCTGGCGGATTTATCAGTCTCGTGGTAATTACCCAATTAAGTCAATTGGAGGCAGATAAATGAAACTTGGCATTAAAATATCTCCCATTTAAGTGGAAAATCTCCATAATGATCTTTTTGGCGGAGAGTTTGCGCCCGTCTTTTTGGCCGCGCCGGCGTCCAGAGGCCCCGGCCGCCGCGCTCTCCTCTGCGAACGACCTTTATTATTCATGTGTGATTATTACGGGGGGCACCGCGGAGGGAGGGGCCCCCGTTTGCAGCCCCGTCGCTAATGAGGTCGGATGAAGGTCTCGCGACGGCCTTACCTACAGCGTGACCAGTAAACACTTTTAATTGGCCAGGCTGCGGCCAGAGAATAATCTGCAGATTAAAGCGCGCCGTCCTTGCTTACTGTTACCAGGCGTTATTTCATAAATCAACAGCGCTGTGCAAAGTTTGCGCCGGCGATATCCACCTCACGTGAGCCGCCGTGTCAACAGAAATTAATTGGATGGAAATGCGCTGTATGTTTTTGCGGCTCGTCTGCAGGAGAGTCTTGATTGATTTCTGACTAATTAGATAATTGGATGGTCTGGATCATTGGGGGGGGATTGAGCCGGAAAGGGGGGAATGGACTCGGTTATAGCTGCTATATGTGCCCTCATAATCACCTCACTCACCGCTAAGCGGCTAACGGCGTGCGAGCGACGCTGATGAGGTGGAGAAAAGAGCTGTAAACTTTTGATTTCAGCCCCCCCCTCCTTACTGCCCGCCCTAAACATCCAGCCTCTGGTAATTTGCAGGGTTATTACCCCCGGCCCCCGGCGGCGGCATGGTGATGCTGCAGATGACGGCGGCCCCCTGCCAGCAGCCCCGCGCGCCCTCGCCGTGCCAGCGGAAGCAGCCCGGACACAAACACTCGGCGCCCGAGCACCAGCGCGGACGCAGGCCCGCCGAGCTGCCCCCGCCTTCAGACATCACCCAGGTACAAGCGCCCACTCGTGCAGCGATGGCGTCACTTTTCCCCCCTTCAAAAACATATAATTAGCTCAGCGCTCACAAACGCTTTTGGACTTGACAGCTTTCCGGTGATTTGAAGTAGTGAATTTGTTTTGGTCGATGTTTTTCGCCCGCACGTGTGTGTGTGTTTGTGGGGGGGGTAGAAAAAGTTGAGGCGGTCACAGGAAAGCAATCTGAAAGCCAATTTAGTCGGGTTGTCTGACGGTGACGCGGGAATTGTCGCCTTGAGCCAAACTCCTGCCGTCTGCAGGCAGGTTAAATGTCGGAGTAAATAGGCTCCGCAAATGAAGTCGGCGCCGCCGAAAAACCTGAAAACGAGGAGAAAATAGTCCTCAGCATCAGGCCGTGATGCTACATTAGAGGGACTAATGGGACATTAAAGCAGCTGCTCGAAACGACAGCTCTGAGAAAAGAAAGCGTTGTTGTTGTTGTTGTTGTTGTTTTGTCGTTGTGTTTTGAATGAAAGTGTTTGTGCTCCCTCCCCGTTTGTCCCTCTTCCTGTCCGCACCGTCGGCGGGTTGTGTGTAGAGCAGCCTGCCCTCGTCTCCGGCGCTCACTCCCTCGCCAGGCCAGCCGCCCAGCGTCAAGGGCCTCCCATCAGGCATCTCTCACATCCCTGTTATGGGGCACCACCACCACCACCACCACCACCACCCACAGCTCCCTACAGCCTTCTGCCACAGTGGACAAGGTCAGCGGCGCTCCCATCCCTGTCACAATAAAAGCATGAATACTTGCAGGCAAAGTCTTGGAGGAATCAGCAGAGAAAAAAATCCTCTCTGGTGCTCATGTTTGGTGCTTTCTCGTGGCGTTCAGGTGAAGCGCACTACTCCCTGCTGGGCCAACCTCTGCAGTTCAAACCCTCCATCAGACCTCCACTGATCCACACCGCACACATGGTGAGCAAACACCAGGTGAGACACAGACCTCGGCCGTTACTGCCGCTCCGATTCCTCCGGAGCGCGACGCTTAAAAGTTTCTCTTTTTTTTCCCCTCCGTGTCGTCAGGGTCCGCTGGGAGTCTGGCGAAGCGGTCACGGGAAGAAGGCGAGCAGAAAACCTCTGTCTTCAGATCTCAGTGTAGGTGAAGCAGGTAATAGGAAGTCCAGAGGGAGGCTCGCGCTGAGCCAGCCTTGAGTTCGCCGCAGGTCACGTGTCAGTCCTGACCGAGTTTCGACCTCCCCTGGACCAGCCAGCGAACGCCTCCCTCTGCTTCCGAGACTCTCCGTTGAAATGCATCCGCACTGGAACGCGCCGCACTCTCTGATTGAAACATCGGGCTTTAGATGCCAGTCAGAGATGCGGCACCTGATAAACGCAGCTGCCGCGTGAGCCTCTTAAGCAGATTAAGCAAAGCAACCAATCACCTATTTTTTTTTTTTGCCCAATATTGTGTCAAAATGTGCTTGCTGCGCGCCGGAGCTGTCGAGGAAAGGGAAAAAAAACAGGCGGCTTGTTTGTGAGTGTAAGCAGAATAAATTACAGACGGGGCAGAATTCACACCTGGCAGTCGGAGCTGCCGCCCCGGCACTATTTGACAGAAATGTGCTGATTATTTCAAAAAATGTGGCGCCAGATTTTTCACACGCTGCAAGGTATTATTTCTCTGCATTATTCAGGTGCTCGTGTCAACAATCCCACTAGGACAATCAAGAGGGAGGGGTTTGAAGGGGGGTGGGGGGGTCTGCAGCTCAGCGTCTTTTCCAGAGAAATTAAACCCGACAGTCGAACCGAAATCAGGGGTCAAATCTTACGCCGTCAGGCTGACAGCGCGTGGAATCGAAGCCCCTCCGCCGCCCGTCCGATTTCTCTTCGCGCCTCGCTCACGCTGCTGCCTGCCCGTGTGTGTCTGTAGTGAGCAGTCCCATCGTGGGATCCACACACCCTCCGGAGGGGATCAGCCGCACAGACTCACACCACCACCCGGCCAAAGGCTGCCAAGCCGTCCCCGCTCCCGGCGGAGAGCCGGCCCCCGTTGCGTTCCACCTTCACCACGCTCCTTTCCTCCAGTTTGGCCGCCACGGGCGTTGGCCGGCTCTACCGCAGCGGCCGCCGGACCGCCTCCAAACTCCCATCTAGCCCCGGACACAAAGGAGGAGCCCAGCGACTGGAGACGAGGCTCGCCGCTGCTGAGATCACTCGTGGATCCCAAAAGGGGGGGGCGCCACACCTGCTGCCTCAGTCTGGACTTGTCTGCCAGACTCTCTCCGAACCCAAATGTTCAAAGAATGAATGTTCCCGTTTTTTAATTTTAGTTTATCTTCGGCCAACAGTGCAAACGCGTGGAAAGCGAGCACCAAACGGCAGTTTGGCACCGGTGCTCGACTCCCACCCTGTTTTTCGAAGGAAAATAAAGTAGTTTGCTGTTCTGAAGTGTTTGGAAAGCTTTGAGATTTATTTGGTGTAAGAGTTTAACGGCATTCACACGATCTTCTCGTTTCTGGTTTGCGTGGCCACTTAAAAAGAAGAAAGAAAAATCTCATTTAAACCGTATTTTAACCGAAGTGACTCTTAAGTTTTTTTTCAACAACGATGGATGAGTCTGACGAGAACGCCCCCCCTCCTTCCTTCCCTCCCTCCCTGCCTCCAACCCCGGACTCCACCACGCAGCAGCAGGAAACCTGTGCGACGAGAAACACTGAGTAACAGTTGTACTACCTGAATTATTTAAAAATCACCGTTAAACACAGTGAATGTTGCATTTGCACTGAAGTGATTGAAAAGTTTGATCGGTATCGAGTCCGGGCCTGTTTTTCTGTTTTGTTTTGTTTTTCTTTTAATAATCTCTTTTCCTCTCTCCCTGTAATACCTGTTTGTTGCACTCGGCCAGGCCGCTTTGTTTTATATCTTAAATTAAAAAAAAATGTTTATATGCACAAGAAAAATTGAGTCATCTTTCTCTTATTTCCGCTCGGGAAGGGGTTGTGTCTTTGTCGTCGTTCTTTTAATTATTTTGACTAATAAATGTTTGCAGCAGCACCAAAAATGAGACAATTCAGCAGATAGTGTTTCTAATTGAAATGTTACCACCAAATGAGGCAATCCTTTGCATAATGTTGCCGTGAGGTTTTGTGTCTGCTGCGGTCTCTCTCTTTCCTGCAGAAGCCGGCTCATTTTGCAGCCATTTCTGTGGGGAAACAGAGACCCCCAGTGGGCAGATGGCGCTACTGCAGCGTCTCGAAACACAACAGGAAGACTGAAAGTGAAACTAAAAATCGGCGAACAACAGTGTGTGTACAGTAACAACAGGCGTGACCAGGTTTGAATAGGATCAGCGTATTTACAAGGATCCACATTTGAATCCACATGGAAGCCCGCGGTTGCGCGCCTGACCCGGCCAGGACCGTGGTTGTATCCGGTGTGCCCGATGGCGTGTTGTCCGCCAGCAGGCTCGTCGACAAGCTGACGATTCACTTCCAAAGCCGCCGGAGAAGCAACGGAGGGGACGTGGTGCACGTCGAATATCCCACCAACATCGACGGAGTGGCTTTTATCACTTTCCACCTCGCTGAAGGTAAATCAGCAGGTTTGTGGTTCATCTGCAGGTTTTTTCAATCAGAGATGAGTGCGATCGTACCAGAGTCCATTCAAAAACTGTCCGTTTTTCCAAAGGGAAGCATATGCACAGCTCCAGTTTAGGCCTTTGGTCTGTCACAGTCATATTTGATGTTTTTTTCTTTGATCCACACAAAAAATCTATCTTAAAAACTTGGTAGACGATTGACTTCTTGTCCCTCAGCAAATTTAAGTTTCCTATAAGTCAGTTTAGTGACCTATTGAAAACACTTCCACCGAAATCAAGATAATATAGATTTTGAAAAGCCCCCAGAGATTTTGGGGTACTTGTGACGTCACAGAGTGTTGCCCCACCCCTACACTTGATGCTGCATTCACTTGCACCTCCTGTTACTCTAATTTTGGTGTTGGGACTTTTATGTTATGTAATTTCTTGAACAAACAACGACTTGTACTAATTGTCATTGTCGACATGTTAATTTTCTTTGTCTGGAAAGCCAATTTTGTTCGACTCTTTGAAACAAAAGTCGATACTGAAGCCAAAACATCCTCTTTAGTCTCAATCATCACAATCAGATGTGAATAAACTCTCCTTTCATCCGTTCTTTTCTGTTTAATGTCTTTGCCTGTAGCTCCTTTCAATGTAACGATTGTGCATGAGAGACACAGACTGTGGCGACCAGCTCGACTGCCATCAATAGTCCACTTTACACCGTAATTGGTTCCCATGGGAACCACTTAAAACAACTTGCTGTGTTGAGTGGATGTATAAGCGAATCATGTGTATATGAGTAGCTGTGCTTCGATGTTTCCATTACAGATGAATAATGGTGCTCAGTCCCTGTCACATTAAAGCCAGAATGAGACCAGTGGTTGATGATCGAGAAGGGAACCTTCATGCTTTGTTTCTGGGTGGCTGCGCTGAGCTGGATGCTGGCTGAATGTTACAAACTCTTTCCAGATGCAGAGAAAGTGGTGAAAAAGACGCAACAGATCATGACTGACAGCAGTTTTTCAGAAGACTACGTCCTGACGGTTTTTCCTTACAGCAGTGATGTAAGTGTGAGCAGTACACAAGCGCCCCCACGCAACAATTGCCCAGTCTTGTTTCCTGTTTCTAAGTAGAAATGCTTTCTTGTGTTGCAGGTTTTTCTCTACGTCTCCAGCGCAACGGTGGATCTGTCGCTCCTCCACGGCGATCGAGATTCGCTGGTTGAGAGTCTGCGATCGGCTCACAGATCAGTAAGATTCACCCCTCTGCCCCTGCAGAGGAAGGTCTCCATCGAGGGTCCCTTTATCGCTGTCCAGGCCCTCCGGGACGACCTCATCTGCAGAACCAGGTACCTCGAACCCACCCCAAAAACTCATTCAGTCAGAATACGAAGCGCCACTCCTCCAATATCAAAGAAGATGCCGTATTGGGAGACTTCTGATGCGAAGCGAAGCATTGCCGGTCAGAATTCGGACACTGGGAGATTCTTGAACTCTGAAGACAAACTCGGATCTCAACACGGCTTCAAAAAGTTCACTGAAGACTCGTCAGCGCAGTTTATTGGGAGACAAGTTGTCGGAGAGTCCAGCAGCGATAGACTTCCCTCCTCCATGCGCAAAAGGAACCTGCACATTACGGAGGATGATTTCACACAATGGCATCACGTGGACATTTAACAGGCGTTGACCGCGATGGATGTCGCAAGACTGAGTTTGGACTCAAACCCATGCAAAATGCAAAGATAATGAAGGAAGTAAGAAGCTTTTCCACAGGGTGGAGCTGTTGTGCTTTCACAAAACTTCCACCCTGCACATTGAGCTCATGAAATCGCCTTCGATTTCCCCCTTTTAGCCACATTCCTGTCACAATTTTGACAACTGTAGTTGTAGTTTGAGATCTGATGAGCTTGCGGTCGACAAGAATAGCTGCTGTATCTATTAAATCTGCCCCAAATAATTCAGGACTGACAGTTTTTATGTAATAGTGTAATAAAATCATCTTGTAGTTGTTGTCTGTGGTGAAGCCCTTCTTGTGTTTATGCTTGGATTAATAACTAGGCCCTTAAACAGCAGGTCCTAATCCATGCAGTGTTCTCACAGCAGTGGGGATGAGTTTTAATTAACCTTCTCACACACTAATTACAAAAAGATCGGCCTCTAATTAAAAACAAGACAAAGACAGATGACGACATGTCTCATAAATTGCCTTATTGCGCATTGATTGTGTTTATTTTTGGACGCGTCTTCGTGTCCGTGGACAGTAAATCAGAGTCAAATATGAAGATAAATCATCAGGCGGTTAAAAATCCCCCCACATCAATGACCTGCGCAGATTCTGGGGTCCCACTGTCCCACAAAGAGACACAAAAGGACGACAATAATGATTTTTTTTTAAAGGACCACCTTGTTTTCTCGATTGCAGTGCGAGACTGGGGTTGACCAGCAGGGGGCGGCGCAGCGCTTTCCTTCCCCAGAAGCTGGTTTTAAAAATAGAGATGCTGGAGCTGCCCCGACTTGCCTCAGTTGAAGCAATTATGGAGGCCGGCTCTGGCAGCCTGGGAGCAGATTGGCAGGCAAACGATGTCAGTTGGCTGTCCCATTATGCTCCCTCTCCCCTGCTCACACGCTCACTCAGGGTGTTGCACCTTCTTCCAAGGAAAACACTGACGGGGACGCGCGATGTGCGAGGACGCTCGGCGAGGGTGTCGGCGATTATTCAGATGAGCTCGCTCCGCAGCCTCGGTAATTGATTCATTATGTGAGGAGGGGGGGGGGAGAAAAAAAAAAAAGCCACGCTCGTGAACACACACAAACACAGACGATCGCTCATCTCCCAGACACACTCGCTTGTTACCATAGGAACGCCATGGAGGAGGTTGCCGGGCTGCGTCGTTTGGAGGGGGGATACAATGGAAACATCCAGGAGGACGGAGGAATTACATTTGCAGCGCGAGGGGGCCGCATCAAAGCGCACCTCTGATCGCACGTCCTGACCAATTTACCCATCATCCTCTGTGTGCGCGGCTCATTGTGTTACAATACACCAAGGAGGGTCAACAGGCGGGGAGGGCCCGCGCTCAGGCCCTTCATCAGCCCGCCCCCCCACCCCCTCGCACTCTTTCAGCTCATTATGCACAGAGTATAATTAGGTAACGGTATCCCTGAATATATTACGCATGTATGACTTTGGTGATGGAGGTCAGAAACAGCAGCGGGCCAGAAAGAGGAAACGCGAGTGTCTTTCTCAAGGGCGTTTTATCCGGGATCAGGTTTGTAATTGGGAGCTTGTTGGATTACTGAACAGACCCCCCGAGTCCCCCGAGGGGCCCCCGCGCCTCTGTTTGACATAATTGCGAGCATGTTGTTTTGAGGAAGTCAATCAAAACGATGAAAAAGACACTAAAGAGGGCGCGAAAAACAAAGAGTCTGCAAAGAAGCAAAACGTCGCCAGCGTGTTTCCGCCAAAGACGCGACGAGAGGGTCCCCACTTTTGTGTTATTGTGCGCAGTGGGTTGCTCATGTTCAGACACATGTTCATGGGATGGGGGGGGGTGTGGGGGGGGGGGTCACAGGTCATGCAGACAAACAGCAGGCCTCTCCATCATTTCTCCTCTGCTGTGAGGGATGACGCTGCCTGTGATGGATCGCCTTCTGCAGGCGGTGTGTGTGTGTGTGTGTGTGTGTGTGTGTGTGTGTGTGTGTGTGTGTGTGTGTGTGTGTGTGTGTGTGTGTGTGGCTGTCGCAAATTACGTCTTAATGATTCTCTTTACAGATCATCACCCCGCCCAGGAGAAGGGAAGCAGGGAGGGAAATGACTTGTACGCCCCCTCCTCCTCTTCCCCCCTGCACCCCCCCCTCCCCCCCTCCCTGCCTGCTGCTCTGCCTAAGTGTTGCCTGGGTATTAGGGTGCAGTGATGGAAGAGTTGTGCAAGAAATTGGGTGCAACGGAGCAAGAAAATGGTTTGTGTGTCGAGCGATGGTGTACAATTAGTCTGAAAACATATGACCCATAATAGGAGCGGAGCAAACCGCGGCGAATTCGGCGACAGTGTGACGGATAGGCGGCGTTTAACATGCGTGCGGTCAGATTTGAGTCACCCCATTGACTGCGCTCCTTATTTAATCTGCTGATGACTTTATTTAAAGCGTGTTCAGTTGCAGGGAGAATATCAGGACTGCCGACGATCCCGCTGCTCAATCCTCAGACGTGCCAGTGATCTAGTTTGTCCTTGTGGATGAAAAAAAAAAGTGAGGAAAGAGAAAATCAAACATCACAAGTGGTCGAAAAGGTTCATTCTCCGCTGTCCAAAAAACCTGGTGTGATTGGTCGCGCTGCCTCGTGGGGAAGCGTCTCCATTTCACCCCTCATCTATCAGCCCCATTACCCGACAAAGACGCCAGACACCGGCGAGCGGCGCTTCTCTCCGCTGGCACCGCGTGGCACCGTGTGATTGGTGGCGTTCCAGGCGGTTCGCGGCACTCCTGCCTGGCTCTGCCCACCGGTGTGTCCTCGCGCATGCTCCAGAAATAGGCCTGATCGTTGCGAGCTGTGTGAAAGCACCTGTATCATTTAATGGTCTGGGACATTTTTTAAAATTGAAGTTGCCCACAGAAATGGCATCAGCAGCCTGATTATAGCTGCCATTACCCGCGCCGCACTGACCACCGATGGCTCCCTGAGGGTGGGAGTAAAACCCGTGACATTGTGAGGGGTCAGATTGTGCCGCTGAGGTGAGATGAGTCGACGCAGGCACCTTTAAACATTTACTGTCTGTGGAGATGGAACAGCTTCTCTGCCTGTGTTTCAGGTCTGCTCTGCCGGGAGCTCGAAAACGGCGGCGTGGAGGAGGAAGCCGCCAAGGCAGCCAATCAGACGCGTCAGCATGGGGCCTGGAAACACGCAGGTAAGCGTGTGATGAGGACTGTTGGATCACAAATCAGACGAGGCAAGAGAAAGACAGAAGATAGAGTCAAAAAACTGAGTCGTTTCAATTTCTTTCTCCTCGAATCTGCAGTTGTTCAAATGTCAAAGAGACAGAATTTAAAGCCCACACGTTGGCAGCGTTTCTCAGTCGTCGTTCATTCATTCATGTCTGCTCCTCGTCTCCGACTCCGGCTGCATCCGTGCTCGCGAACCTCGAGAGCGCACGCTGATTTGATTAGCCCCCGCTCGGCCCTTTAAAGTCTCCTGGAAATGTCAGCAAAATCATCAAAGCGCCCGCCTCCCTCCATAAAGCGCCCTGATCAAAAGCATTCCCCGCATACCGCGCCTGCTATATTGTCCGCTCTCGGGCAAAACGTCTACATCTGTGCGGCATTATTGGCTTTTATGGGAGGCTGATAAGTGGAGACAGACTCAAACGGGGGAAACAAGTGACATTTTCCCCCCTGGAAGCGACACCCTCGGCCCACCAACCCTCTGCCGCGTTCGCGCGTGTGATATCGAGCCTGTTTGCTCAAACCAGAGGATGGAAATTGTGTTTTCTCACTTCAACTCTCTTGGAAAGGGTGATGTTGACCTCGAGTGGGCGTAGAACTTAAACGAATTCTATTGTGCCCCCTGAAAATGAGTTTGACACCCCCAGAACAGGCTAAAAAAGTCCCGTTTGAGTGTGAACTGCTCTCGACGGACAGACTGTAAATGTGGAAACATCTAATTATGCACCCTGCTTTGTCTTTTATATCTGACCTCTCGCTGCGGTCATTTTACAGTCACATGTTGCACATATTTTCCAATCAAGCGTGTCTGTAACAGAGTCCGTTTATTGCCACTGAGCTTCCCAGCGCCTCCTCCTCCTCCTCTTTCTCCTCCTGAGGCGTCAGCGGTAATCAAGTTACTCCGCTAATTGTTTCAGGACTCGGCAGAACGCTCGCAGTGATCCGAGCGCCGCCGCACAGCCAGATGACAGAGGGGGCGTCCTCATCACGGTCTCCCTCAGCCTCTTTGTCGGCATCGCCGCGGCGACGGTGGTGGCGCAGTCGCTGGCTGCATCCTCTCCCTCCTCCTCCTCGTCCTCGCTGCTGGCAGGCCGGCGTGGTGAGGATGCTGCAGCGTGGCGAGCCAGACCTGTAACTCTGCCCAATGCGAGGGGAGGAGGGGGAGACGGGTGTGGAGAGAGGAGCAGGAGGAGGAGGAGGAGGAGGTGTGATGGTGTTAGCATCTGTGCGTTTATGTGCAGCAACATAAAAACACTCGATACGTTCATGTGCAAACATCACAGATGAGAGGCAGCAGCAGCAGCAGGGAGGGGAGCGGGCGTGGCGCCTGGTGCAGGCGGTCGGAGGTGAGGCTGTTTCTACCGACAACAGAGAGAGAGAGTTACAAAGAAGCAGTGTGGTGTGGGGCGAGTGCCACAGGGGAGGGGGGCTGGGGTGGGGGGGCTGCCAGTGGGATGCATACCAACACTTCTTTGATCTGCTGAAGGGGGCTCGGGGTCTGAGCAGCCCCTTAAATGTAGAAACGGAATATCAGAAGGTGGTTGTTTGTGGATATGAAGTGAGTAAATCTTTGCTAAAAAAAGGACCAAACAGAGAAGCTTTATTTACGGATTCCTCGTCTGGAATCACTGTAAAAGATCGTAAATCAAACTTACGCTTGAGGGTCAAACCAAAAAATCTCTGTCCAGGTAAAAGTCACAAGATCTTTTATTGGCTCCATAAATTCAAACAAAAAGCGAAGCTCCCTGGACGTGGACGCAGATTCAGACAAAGCTTTTATCTTGTATTTAAATGAGCTGCGCCCTCGTGGAGATCGCAGACCTGATGCCTCTGGTCGCACAATTATGAAAACAATCAGCTGCTGTCTCTCATGACCAGCTGAGGACGTTCGGCGCGGCAGCCAGAGGCCACATCACGCCGCCTAAACGCCCGGCGACGCCTCCTAACCTATCCCGCGTCCTCCCCAGCATCAGTCGAAGCTAATTACCGCTGAGCAGTCTGGGATCAGAGTGACAGCAGCGACAGCAGCCGCCGCGTTTTGCCTCCTCCTGATCTCAGGGCAGATTTCAGCCGGCGCATTACAAACCGCTGCCGCGCATATGGAGCTCCTCATTTATCATCACCGCCATAAAGAGCCGGACGACACCGGCGGCCCTTTCATCCCCCCTCGCTGTCACCCTCGTCCTCCACCTCACACATCACACACGCGCGCGTGCCGCCTCGGCTCCGCTCGGGCCTCCGTGATGTGATTTGAGTCACTGGAGTGGCTGCGGTGGGTCTCGCACAATAAAACAACCAAACCACATCCGAGCGCGGCGGCCGCACATTTCCGAGGATGATGGAGAGCTGCAGCGGGTGCTGGTTTGAAGCCCAGACTTAATGACTGCAGGATTTACCCCGAACGGAGCGCGTTTTATCTGCGGAGAGCAGCGAAAAAACACGGCTCCATCGGAGCACAGCTGCCGTGTTATCTGGAAGCGTTGACTGATGATGCTGAGCGTTCATGCAACCTTTTCTACACAAGTTTTCCTCCAGATTTAAGAAAGTTTCGCTGGTTTCCTTTGGTTCTAGATTGGATATCGACACGTCGATAGCAGGCAAAGCCTCAGGCCCTCTGTGTTTGCTGAATTAGAAGCAAGTGAGACGAAAATATCTCACAGATCTTAAGTTTTTTCTCAATTGAAGCTAATTTTTGACTTCTTCAGACTCAAAACAACCATCAAAAATTTAAAAGTATGCATGTCCATTCATATAAAGCAACAATTGTGCGCATTTCCTTTGTTGCACAGCTTCTCGGGCTTTTTCCTTTTTCTGTATTAAGTGAATAAATATATTTTGTGCACATTTTCAGCCAGAGAATCGCGTTAGTGAGACATGATAAAAACAATAAAACCCGGTGAACTCGGCACCAGCTGCAGCTTATTTTCCAGCGAGCGGCGTTATTTGCTGTCAGCGAGGATTCCCTTCATTATCTGTGAGCAGTGCGTGCGGTTATTGTGAGAGCAAACACGCAGTCGTTCACCTCCGAGAGTAAAAAGAGGAGGGGGGGGGGAGAAAATAAGGGTGGAAAAAGGAAGGAAACTAAATTTCCCTCTGGGATTGATTTTGCACCACTTTCACGTTTTTTCTCTCCCTCTCTCTCTCTCTTCCAGAACAGGAACCCCTTCTGGTCTCCAGGCTTCATCTCTCCAGCCTCCAAGTCCCCCCCCCCCCCCTCCCAATTTTCACCCGAAAAACTGGAAAAACAGAAGCGTTCTGCATCAGCTCTCCCCCCATCCGCGGCGGGGCGATTGGGACCCTCGCAGTTCGCTGGCAGCGATCTCTCGCAGTGAGACAGCTCCACCCTGCAGGCTGTGTGGTGGGAGTCCCGTCTGTTGTGTGGGAGCTCTGCCTCCAGGACACGACAGTGCCAGGAGAGGAGGTACGGGGGGGAGAGGGGGTGGGGGGGCTCACTCACTGCTTACTTGGCTGCTATCTCTCTCCTGCTACATGACCTCATTTAAATTCAGTGTAGCGGGAAGCTTTTACCTGCCTGAGCCGCGACTCTGGTTTCCTGCAGAGATTGAAAGGCCGCCTGTTTAGGAGACGGCGCCGCGTTACCTGAGCGGTTCGGCGCCCTTTGTCTGGTTCATTCTGCCGAAAACTAACCACCTCCCTCTCTGCCTGCCTGTCTGTCTGTCTGTCTGTTGGCCCGCAGCGATCTCACTTCCGTGCAGCCGCCACGCATTAAGGCCGAAATAGACGGCGTGGACTGACATCATGCGCAAGCGCCTCAAAGGAAACCTGATCCACCGGGTTCCGCAGCCACAATGCCGGTTTCTACGGAGACGTCACCCAACGCGACACACGTGAGCCGCAACACAACCCCCCCCCCTCCCCCCGAAGCGCAGCACAGCCCAGTAAACTGGGACTTTCTGTTAATGGAGTTGGCAGACGAGCACGGTCGCCTAAATACTGTACGCGCTTCCCAGAATAGAAATGAGGGTACCACCTGTTTCTGGTCACATGTCGCCGTCAACATCCCGTCGAGTCCCACCAGGACGGGGCCCGACTAATTTTGCCCGACCTTTATGTGTTCATGCTTCAGTTTCAATCAGGTTCGGAGCCGCTTTCTTCGAATTCGAGCGCAACTCAGACAGAAATGTGAGCACGCTTAGATTGTAAGCTTTCCTTGAAAGATACATCAATAAGGTCACGTTTTCTTTCTCCTTTGGGAGTCTTTTCCTCATATATGTGTCTTCATCGCCTGTCGCATGTTACAATATGAAGTGCAGGAGCTGCCTAGGAAGTGATGTCAGCATAGTGAAGGTATGCGGCAGCTGCACACCAACAGTTAGGTTCAATAATGACCGTCTGAGCATCTGGATTAATGCAGCTTGATCACTGAAGGCTGACGCACGTCACTGTGTTTCAGATGAACGCTCGATGTCCTTGGTCTGTGTGTTTTTTCTTCTGCTTTATTGCACAGCTGGGTCAGCGCAGGTCCACCTCGCAGTATTTCACTCCAACACATCCAGCTTGTTGCCTCCGAGCGGCGCGGAAAGAGGAGCTGTGGATGTTAAATCAGCTCTGGACGTGATTTCTTTTTTACCTCGGCTATAAATAAGATAAATTATTCATCCTGGAAATTCTTCGGAGCTGCAACTCTGTCGTTAAACTCGCAGCACATCTGAGGCAGCCTGTGCAGGTCGGGTTTGGGTCGCGCACATCGTTTTTGTTTCCATGTTGTTGGGGAAAAAACGGGATTTACTGGAACACGGCGACGTGAAGCAATCGCAGGTAGCCCATTTACGCAGCGTGATGAAAACAAGTCTTGAAATGATAAGAAGTGAGTAAGAGATAAGCGGATGTGACCCGGGTCGGAGGCGGTTGGCCGGCAGGCCGGCAGCGCTGGAAGGTGTGTGACGAGTCTAGGTCAGTGGGTCTCCTTCCCTGCGCCCTGACAGCGCGCTGCCCCACAGTTATCTCTGTCGGCGTGCATTCAATCAGAGGGGGCGCTGACATTTACCGCTGGGGCCGGCGCGGGCGGCGCGCGCGCTGGTCGCGGGCGGAGAGGGGTTTCCTCGACGGTTAGTCACCATGACTGGGAAATTAAGGGCAGATTGGGAGCCGTTCAGGGAGAAGGAGCCCCGGACGGCTCTTTGTTCTCGCTGGAAAAAACAAGTGCGTCCGCCGTGGGCACTGCTCAGCCTCACCCAGGTCTGTGTGTCAGATATACACTGAAAACGCCACTTTATTAGGCACACTTACACAACCTAATACAGTCGGCTAGCAGCTTTTTCATCCAGAATGCATCTGGAGGCATTTATTTATTCAGAAACCTGCTTTTGGTGAGAAAAAAGTGTGAAAATACTCAAGATTTTCCCTCTTTTCTGTAAGATTTCTGGACCCCTTGTCACCCAGGTAACAGATGCCCCGCCCCCTGCCGCCTCTCGTTGCCGTTCATTCAGTTTGATAAGTTACACATGTCTGCTCCAGCACAACGCAGCCTGACATGTTTACAACACGCTCGTACGCTCTCACAGTCCTGCAGATGTACACGCAGCGAGTTTCAGGGGTCATAAATACTGATGCGTACAGATGAGGCAAAAGTGCAAGCTTGCAGTTATTGTTCGGGGCGTGGGGGGTGGGGGGTGTAATGGGGGAGGAAGGGGTGATGGTGGCTGGACTGTAATAAGTTTCTTATTAGATCTTCCAGTTCAACTCCAGTGCACATCGCAAGGAGGTGGAGTTGCTGCAAAAGCTGCGTTTACTCTTGAACTAGATGATGAGAAGAACGCTTCAAAGCGCCGGCGTAAGACCGGAGAAGTCAGAGCGTTGTTTGACTTCTCGCAGCGCTCGCTCTCCACTCTCTGCCTTGATCTCCGGCGGCGAGCAGCAGGGGGGCCGCGCTCTCCGAGGGCTTGGGTTTCAGGACAAGCACAGATGTTATTTGAGACCAGCTGAGCGGGCGAGCGACCCTCAGTGACATCTGTGCGTTACCGTGTGGCGGCTGCGGGAATAATCGCGGTGTTTATTCTCCCGTCTTGGGAGGATTTGAGGTTTTAACTAAACTGGAGTCGAAGCAAGCTGGAAAAATGTAACAAATTCAGCCTGAAATGTTCAATTGAAGGAACTTTCAAGGTAGACTTTGAAATGTTGTGTGTTGTGGCTGCAACCAGAGCTCAGACAAATCTCTGAGCACAGCTGGGAACATTTCCCAGATTCCTTTCAGTATTAAAAAGCGTCTTGAGTAACTGGTTTCTCCCCTCCACTGACGCTCACTCTGGTTTTTCCTAACGTGCTGTCAGCGAACGCAGCCAGTCGCGGTTTTTATGTGGGGGAATTTGGAGTAACTCTTCCAGTAGGGTTGTGTTCAAACTGCACAGTTTTACCCAACACAGTGAGTCACCTGCTTTCACTCAGCATGACATCACCTGAAACCGTCCGGCACCGCGGCCAAAAAACACACCGTCCCGGAGCAGGTCGACGGGACGCAGCGCCGCAGACGGAGAGCAGTGCATGCTGGGGGTTTTTAGGGCATGAAACTGTGTTAACCAACCGGAACCGCCGCCTAATTATTCTTAACAAGCAGGCGGCTTCTTTTCCGGCTCTCTTACACACGACATTTAGTTTTAATAAACCGTTGCTTCATATCTGCTGAATGCAGCTTACTGTGTGTGCGTGCGTGCGTGTGTGTGTGTGTGGGGGGGGGGGGGGGGGTATGTGTGTGGGTGTGTGTGTGGTATGCCCTCATTGCCCCGCCTCACACACGAGGAGACGGCGCTGGCATGTCAGACGGAGTACTGTAAGTGTCTCCCGTCAGTCAGTCATTAGGTCTGTTCAGGCATGGATACACACACTGATGTAATGAGGCAGGGTGAATGTGTTTGTGTGTGTTTGTGTGCGTGTGGGTGTGTGTGGGTGTGTGTGTGTGTGCTTGTGTGTTTGTGATGGATCGAGGGATGAATCATCGCCCCGATGACCTGATTCTTCGGGGAAGTTTGGTTGCATGTGCGCGTGTTTGCAGGTTAATGGCGCGTGAAGTTTTGTCTTCATTAGCATAAAGCACATGATGGGAGAATAATCACATCTGTCAGTTACATGACAGGAACAAAGGATGTTGATCGGTTTAATCTCCGGACGTTAACAGCGCAGAAGAAATCATTCTAATGTATTGTTTCCTTATTCTACCTGTTCAATCAAAGCCGGCTGCGTGTTTTATTTATTTTTAATGTTAAGTAGGACGGATGAGAAGCTGAGACGCTCTGATTTGGGTTCAGTTTCATTTATTGTCTCTTAACAAACTGAACCACCAGACTGTGTCTTTAATTCCTGCTTGAAGTCGTTGATTGTTTTGTTTCCTGTAGGTTTATTTCTTGGTTTGTCTCCTGAATTAACTCTCTCGTCTCTCAGATCTTTGTCTGCGGCGGTGGACGTTGCAGCGCCGTCCAAAAGGGGGCGCCATCGGGGTGACCAGACCCGGCCGGAGGGAGGGGACGAGCTCCATCCTCCCCCGACACACAGAGCGGCTGCCATTGGCTCCTCCGACGTTATAAATACAAGCAAATGGCATTTGCCGGCTCAGAGCAGGCGGAGACACCGGGGGAGGGAGCGGGACTGGAGGATCGGAGCGTTCACGTCCCCACGGTTCCCTACGCGCAGGATCGGACTTGCTTGCCCCCGTCTTTTTTTCCTCCTTTTGATCCAGACGGAAATCAATGAAGGAGAGACGCTCGTGTCAGAAGTTATCTCTGAAATCCGGCATGGATCCCAGTCAGAGCGTGAAGTGTAAGATCGTGGTGGTGGGCGACAGCCAGTGTGGGAAGACCGCGCTGCTTCACGTGTTCGCCAAGGACTGCTTCCCCGAGGTGAGACCCTGCAGGCAGCTGTGCAGCTGCGCCCACCGCCGTGACACCTGGCGCAGGATGCTGAAGGACACGCGTTGTGTTCCCAAACATCCTGCGCCGTAGCGTGCATGCAGCTCCTCCCCAGGAGAGCGCCTTGTAGCCTCATGTAGTTGCCTTCGGCATGACGCTGCTTCAACTTTAACCCGGCGTGTGCGTGTCTCCCGCAGAGCTACGTCCCCACCGTCTTCGAGAACTACACCGCCAGCTTCGAGATCGACACGCAGCGGATTGAACTCAGTTTGTGGGACACGTCAGGTAAGCGTGCTCCAGCTCCCAGACTGCACATGGACACGAAAGCAAACTGCTCGTGCTGAAATCCTGCAACTTTCTACTGCAGTGAGGTTTTAAGCAGTATTTGCTGTAGTATTACCTTTTTTTACTGAGTATCTGAGTCCACAAACTGTCTGGGTTCAGTCATGTGTTTCACACAAAGGCCGGGCGTGAGATTACTTCGTCCCGACTCGTGAGCCACCAAAAGGGCACGAGCCCACATTCGTGGTTTTCAGTAATGAAATTAATCTGTGACCCATTTTTTTTTAATCGATAAAGCTGGGTTAATCCTCCTCGTGGCCTACAAGCCTCACACCCCCCCCCCTCCCCACCCACCCAGATCAGAAAAGGGAGTTCTCACCTTTTACCTACATGCACCAACGTTTTGGACGGGAAACTCGGCAGGGGGACGGGTTTGATTTGTGAACGCGGCTCGTATTCCTACATCTGGCGAGCACACGCTCCTCGCGCTGCTTCCTATTTCTTCATGGAGGGGAAAGTTGTGCAACTTGCTCTGTGGGTTTGGGGGGTTTTTTTGGACTTTGTGTTCAGGGTTCAAAACCAGCTGCTTCTGCACCACCCCCCACCCACCCACCCCCCCAGCCTTTGCTCCAAGTGTGTAAACAAACCCAGTGTCCCATCAATCAATGCTCAAACTGCTGAGTAGCACAGCAGCCAGGCGTGAGCGAGGCGTATGCTGCGTGTGTGTGTGAGCATGTGGCGAGGTGTGGGAGCGAGGGGCGGGGACGGCGGGGCAGCAGCCAGCTGTTGCGGGTTGCGGGGGTCCCGCGGCCTCGCATTCCTCAGCAACGTTTGGGGAACTTTCTTGAGATCAGAGCGACACCCCCGAGGAGCGGCGGAGGCACCCGTGGAAACGGCGCCCGCTTCCAGGCTTTGTCGGGGGTTACCGGCGGGCCAAACAAGGCAGGGGGGCAAAAAAAATCCCCCCTCTAGGTCGTGTGTAGTGTTGAAGAAATGAAAGGCGGCCAGAGTGCGAGTTTTGTTTTATTGCGCCATGTTGGCTGTTTGCCTGGAGCCATTTTTCTTCCTCTCTGAGCTTCATAAAACAGAAAAAGTGTGTGTGTCTCTGTGAGGAGGAGGAGGAGGAAGGGGGGTGTATTTCCTATTAGATCCGTTGATCCCACCCCACCCCCCCTTTACCCACCTTCAATCCTAACCCCCCACAAGCATGCACACACACACACACACACACCCAGTGGCTGATTGATACAGCTTTCGGCTCCACTGGTCCCTTTGTGGAGACACCCATCGGCCGCAGCCAATCCAATCGATCCCTTATCTCCTGAGGTGAAGGCTCTGTGTGTGTGTGTGTGTGTGTGTGTGTGTGTGTGTGTGTGTGTGTGTGTGTGTGTGTGTGTGTGTGTGTGT
>JASSRZ010025359.1:0-22687 GCA_032164315.1 Malacoctenus gilli | reverse complement strand
CTTTCTTTCTTTCTTTATATATAAATATATATATATAATTATATATATATATTTATATATAAAGAAAGAAAGAAAGAAATTTATCAGGATCTTGATGACGACTGCCAAACTGTAAAACAGTAACAGTGTGACCTAAGACATTCAAGGTCCCTGCATCTGCTATAATGATGTGCTGAGATGTGAGCTGGGGCATCAAGGGCTGAGCTGGAGACCTTGGCAGTTTTCCCACATGAACAAAAAAATCTTTTTGGACTATCTTGTGTATTGAAAAGCCAAGTTGTCTGAGCACTTTGATAACTGCAGGATATTCTTCTCCCTTGGCAAAAGCATATTCTTCCACAAGAGACCAACCAGTCCTGTGTGATTTCTGAAAGCCTCTCCTTCACATTCGTAAAGATGTTTGCATTGAGCATTGTGCTGAATAAAGGTCATACCAACTGTGTCTTAAAAACTGGTTCTGAAGTAGAGATGGCGGGAAGAAGGAGACCCAGAGCTGAAGGGGTGTTTGTGTAAGTGAAGGGAAAAAAAGGAACCACAGGATGGACAATCTTATACTCTCTTCAGATTCTGCTTTCCATCATCAAGAATATGTGGGTAGTTTGTGGATTTTCACTAAAGCTCTCCACCACACTGTTTCATCCAGACTCTTACTTCACATCTTCGAGCCGCAACCACCAGCTGGCGTGCCATGAGAAAATTGTGAGGTCAATTGGAGATCATGAGCGTAGGAGGCTCAGTATAACGATTATCGTCAATAAGGTTAGAGAGCTGTAGCTATTTTGCCTCAGGCATGCACCCAAAACTAGAAACTGAAGTAGTAATGTAAACATTTAGGCTTGACTGGGCTTTTTAGTGACATTGGCCGTTGTGACTTTTGACCCGTGAAATAAATGCTCGATATTGAGATGATAGGTTTGCATACAATAGTAGTATCACAACACACAAATGAAATACTGGCTGACATATATATATATATATACTAAAAACAAATATAGAAATATTCAGTACACATCAGTGAGTGTGCACACTTTGAAGCGTGTGTGCATGTGATTTGTGTGTGTGTGTGTGTGTGTGTGTGTGTGTGTGTGTGTGTGTGGGTGCATGTGCGTGCGTGTGTGTGTTTATGAAACGAGCGAAAATTTACTTTTGAAATACTCTTTTTTTACTAAATTTTTACCATTTAGGTGAATGTTGTCATCTCAATCCCAGAGTGGTGTTATTTACTTGAAATAAGTCTATATGGTAAGATTTATTTTTTTGTAGAGTTCAAAAGCCTGTAGAAGCCAATACATACAGAATAGACATCGCAGGATCCTTCTGATTCGCTTTCACTTTCTTCTGTGGCATTTGGATGTCTCATGAAGTGTGTGCAGTTGCCATGACATCACAGCTGAGATTGTTTCAGACTTTATCCATAATCGTGTCATATTGGGAAAGTCACAGAATTATTTGCCTCTGTTCTCTCTCCCAGCATGGCCTTAGTTGATTCTTCACAGCCTTTTTTCAAACTCTACATATAGCAAAAGATGAAAGAATATGGAAACTTCTTTCTGTGTGAAGCTGCAAGACTGTTTTAAAACACTATTGCTTGTGTGCAACTTGGACAGTTTCGAAAAAAGGCATGAAGACGATGAATTTTAGTTCCTTCCGAACAACCAATTAGGGACAAGAAGCTAATTGTATCAACATTTTGTATTTGTAAACTCGGTAATAAAAAAGAAGAAGCCAGGAATAGTTTTTGTCAGGGCAACGACTATTTGGTCTGACCCGTTGTCCAGCTGTAAAAGCAGTCAAGCACACCTTAATATCTCATCCTCTTCACAGCTAATCATAGGCAGCCTTGAGAAGGAAGGGAGAGGAGAGGAGAGGAGAGGGGATGAGATGAACTGAGATGGTGAGAATGTGTCACCCCTCCAGTTTTTCACACTTTTCTGAAATAGGGGTGACAAACAGGCGAGTGCCATTTGTGAGCAGGCGGATTGTGACAGGATTTCTGTCAGGGCTGGCAACTCTAATTAGAGGACTGCGGGAAGCACGCTGCGAGAGGGAGCAACACTTAAGCTGAAAGGGTCAAAGGTTCAATGACACGTTTTCCAACTTATAGTGCAATTCAGTGCATATCACAAACACTGCAAAATGACACAAAAATGTACACACCTTGGATGCACATTAGGTGCATAAAAAGTGCAAAGTTCACATACAGTTCATAGCTTCCATATGATTCTACATTTTATTCTAGTAACTGATACAATCTACTTTATATGAATCCTGTTCTGTACTGCATGTAAAACTGTACTAATACAGACTTACTAGCAAAGCCCCCCCCCCTCTAAGTCTCATGACAGAGAACTGCAGTGACACAATCACCCTGCTTTTTATGCTGATGTACTAAAGCTAAAGTAGTGGCAGAAAGCTGCACGAGGTCCCCCCTCATCATGAGTCACACTAACATACACACTCGCGTATACACACAAGGAATCACGTCACATGTCCCCATGTCCCTACGAGGGAGCGGCAACTGGAAAAGGTCCACATGAGTCAACGGGCACGCACAACGCTGGGATTTGAACCTGAGGGACTGTGCTCAATCTGGGGGACGTAATACCCCTCCGCACTCCCCAACGCCCCTCACCCCCACTCAACTGCTCGCTCAGCTGGGTCTGCACCTCGCCTGCCCTCACTCTCCAACAAACTGATATCTTTTAAAGGCTGCCGCAGGCAAGGCCAGTTTACATATATCCAACTCGACAGGCGAGCCAGGAGGAAACAAGACCAATGACCCGCATAGATCCATTCACATGCAAAGACTGGAGAAAATGAGACGCTCTAAGTCTCATTCTCTTTTTGTCACACAGTCTTTTTGAATAATTTTGTGTTCTCCTGAAATTATTTGCTTTCATGATTTAGCACCACATTTTTTTGTGTGAGTCAACACTTGCTCCACAGATGATGAACTGTGGTTCATGAAACATCTTGCTTATTATTCTTGAGCAGTTAAAAAACCATTAGTTATTTTGTTTTCTGTGGGATCACACACCTTTTCAAAATTATTTATTCTCAAAGTGGACAGTTTAGTCATCTTCAAATGAGTTCACAGTCAACTGAATTGTGTTGGCTAGGTTCTCTTACCTTTGTATTCACTTTTGGTTTTTTATACTATTCGTCTTTATTCTGTTGTTGCTCAGGGAAACACGTGAAAATTTCAATGTACCTTTATCATTATGTTTTACCTTGCAAATGTAAATAAACTCTGTCTACATTCCTTTGTTCTGACTGCACAACCCAGAGGCAACTTAGGTTATATGTTGCCTCACAATTATATGGGGTAAATAATCATCACATGTAAACAAATATTGATGTATATCATGCTACAGCTCGGTCAAAGAAAAATAAATTGGCTGCGTGAGCTTGACATTTCTCTGAGTTTTTGAGTTCATGCTCGGCATTCCCTGTGAAAAAACAAAAATCTTTGATAATGGTAGAATCGGCTTGTTTGTGTTTGTAAAACAGACATGCGGTATTGCTCGTTACAATATGGAGTCAAAGCCACCACACCACACATTGTCTGGTAACCTTGTTTGTGTCCCTGGTAATCTTAAAAAAGACAAGAGAGACCATCCATCAAAAGCTGTAGCCTCACAACTGGTAGATTCCTGAACCTGGAGTAAGTAGAAAGAAAAATGTTCCGTCCAACAGAGGGATTGGGATTCTTTGAAACTTGTGTTTTTATTCTCTATTACTCTTTTTTTCCCCAAAACATTCTCACTTCTTTTCAGAATTCAATTTCTGATTTCGATGCATCATTGCTAGGAAATGTGAGTGGCAGCGAGCATTTGTAAATTATAAGCCAGCCTCATTCTGGACCACAGAAACCGAAAAGCCAAGACAGCACAATGTTGAAAATGCAACAGGACAATACGAAGGAAAACTGGCCGGCACATGAAAGAGCTACATCTGTTCCATATTCGGTCCGGTGTGTGTTCCAGGCTGAGATTTCCTTCATCAGCCCTCTGTCACATTCCCCACATCCCAGAATATTGTGGAACCATGTTCAGCTCCCTGCAATGTTTACTCAAGCAGGAAGCTACTGTTTGGCATGTGAAGAACCCATTTCGGGGGGAAAGTTGGGCAAACTGTGCGTGTGAACTTTCGCTGATTGACCAGGCAACGTATAATATACTTTGGTACACAGAATAGCATCACCTCTTGACTTGTAACACAGTGTTGTTGATTATCTTTAAAACCATGAAGATGGTGTGCTACCATACAGCTTTTTGTCCAGCAAAACCTTCTATCGTTGTACCGAAACACAGTGACGTCTTCACAAAGCAAAATGTAATTTTCATCTTGACAAAGTCATATTCAGATTTTTCTTCCAGGATCGAGAGAAAAATTTAGTTTCTATATTGCTTTAATATCATTGAAATAAAATTAGATACCAGATCTACTTGTTTAGGATTGAGAAAAGGAATCTCTTGGCTCAAAATAACCTACTTAATGGTGTCATGCTATTTGCTTGAAAAACAAACGAGGATGCTTCCTTGTCTGTTTTTCGACTTGTTTGCTCCTTTTGGCTGATGTTTCATGCCACTTGCTTTCTTTTCTCTATAATCATTATTATTGTGTCTACTTGAGGTTTAAATATACCTATTATGTAGGTCATTACTGCAGTCTTCACAATCCATCTATCTGGTCATTTTTCACTAGCAGATTGCCGACCTTAATGCACTCCAGCATGCTAGCATTTGTTTATGATAATCTGACAGAGTTGCTTGGGGTTGTGCTTTCATGATGATATCTTAATTGCTGAAGGTAAACCACAGTCTCGGTGACACTATCAGGTAGACGCAGCTTCCCAGGCAAGAGTTGATTGAGGAGAGTTGAATTGATAGACAGTTTATCTTTTGCTTTAATTAGGGGCAGATTTGGGGAGAGTCACTGCAGGTTAATTACAGTCACATTCATTAAGATGCACAAATGTATAATAATTCTTGTTCAGTGTTGTTATCTGCACCGATGTAGAGTAATTAATTGGATTTCACCTTTGGCTTTATGACCTGTCTACAAGGGTGTCTATTTGGGCTTGCAGCCCCAGATACGGCTGTCTGGCTGGAGTCGATCCTCTATTAATGTTTGTGCTTTGTCACTGTGATAATTGGCAATACCTCCAGCACACAAACACCTATCTAATTAGGAGAGCTACCCACTGCTTGGAGAGACATCTGAGAGAATCTGAGATGTGATTCAGGACTCTTTCAAAGCTCGGAGAAATCATTAAACCCCATTAATTTAATATATAAAAAGTGGTTGCCTTGGTGTGACATTTATAATCAGGAAAGAGCCTGTATGTTCATTATAATATATTACCTCCCTAATAATGGCGGCTTGTGATCGAGCTTTGCCTGCAGGTGCAAATAGCTGCTCTACAGGGTGCACACTGCTGTTGAATCAATTTTAAACACACATATACCTAACAATTTATTTATTTTCATCGATATTAATTGTAAAGTATTATTATTTCACCACTTTTATCTGTGAATCTCTCTTGTTGTTGGTTGAAATAAGGACAATCCACTCCAAAAACACATTAGTAGTGTCTAACGTGTCTGAATTTAAAAAAAAAACAAAAAAAACCCCCAAAACATCCAAAATTCTCTCACTACTTCAGTTCAATACCCTTGGATCTGTTTGGAGAGTGTGTGCAATTTGTGTGTGCTCATTATAGTTAAGTGTCCATGCCCCACGGCTTTAATCATAAAAAAGCTTATGTTGAAGTGCAAACTTGAGATTAAGAGAAATGAATAAAAAGTGAACAATTTCAAGACACAGCTCAACAGGACTTTATATAAAGCTAGTCATTAGTAGTTTGCTGGCTTTGAAAGTGTGAAAGTTGTAACATGTAAAAATGAACAGAAAAGTATCTGGTAAGAGGAATCACTTGACTGCACGGACTGTAAGATTCATGCTTCGTTATGTGCTGCCAAAAAAATGTATGCAAACATGTAAACACAAGCAAGGACATAGAATCAGTCTCAGGAAGAACAGTGTCCCAAAACAAGGCAAATCAACTGATTTAACAGCAAAAGAAACTGGTCTTTTAATGACTACATTGAACAGTATGAAGAACAAATTAATTCTCTGTGACTTCCAAACGTGTAAATGCATCTTTACAATAAAGTAGACAAGTCTCCTTATTTTTAGTCCAAACATCGACATCCTTCAGTGTAAGCTACTTTAATCAGGATTGCGTGCTAACGAAGACACCAACACGGTGAATGACTGTTGAACGAGTGACTGTTGGTTGTGATCTTCTGGTTTAATTGAATCAAGGAGAGAAGATTATGTTGTTTGTTCTTGAATTAAGGTGAGAAATGATCAAGTAAACAAGACTCCAGTTTATATTCAAATTTCTTTTTTCTGAACAGAAACACAAACAATTGGAAATCAAAACTTCTCCGTTTTGATTGAGGAAAACAGCTTATGTAAGCTTGAACAAGAAAACTGTGTGGAAAAACCTTACTTTTTTCCATATGGACTTGAACACCTCTTCCTGAGGTGAAAGTCTAGTGTTAATTATTCTTGTAACAACTCGGGTGACCTTAACTGGCCACAAACATGAACTGCCAGAAATTGTTTCCCTTGAAAATATAATTGAAGTGCAGTTTGGCAGTATGGGAACATATTTTTTTAGGAGCCAGGGTTGGCTCTGGCATATGAAGAAGTGATTAATAACCTCCAACCAGACAAAGTTGCTTTTTTTTTTCCTTCAATCAGTAAGAAGAAAAAGACCAGTAAAGCCTGTCAGCTCTGTGCCTTCATCAGTGCTCATATGAATTTGAATAAACTTCTGAGAAGTGTGTGTAGCCTCATTCAGCCAGTGATAATGGACAAGAGCTCACATGACAAGTTACCGGTTACACTCGGCATTGCACATATATTTTGTCCATATAATGTATCAAACATTGGACAGTTTAAGTCATTTACTCATTATGTCAATGAATTGCTCTGAGAAGGCAGGTAAGATTATCACACTGAAACACCTGGACAGGATTTTCCTTTTTTTTTTGGAAATACAATTAGCCTTTTCACGCACCGATGTCATAGGAACCTGTTGCAGTTGTAACTGATCCAAGCTAATGTGGGCTGAGGATTGAAACAACAGTGATGGCGGCAGAAATGAATTTAGAGAGGCAGTTGCTGCAAATTTGAAACTGAAAACAATGACAAAAATGTAGTGAGTGGTGTTTTGTGGGCCAGTTTTTCCCATAAAGTTTAGTCTTCCTTTTTGAAATTTATATTGGTTCAGCTCATTTTAGAGGTATTTGTTGATACTTGATTGTTACTGTACTCGAACAAAACAAGTTCTGAAATAAAAGCACATTACCATGACAGCGTGTGATGCACGGTTCTGAAGGGTAGCTTTATAAAGCTTCATTATAATGAAGGAAAGTAGACAACTGACTTTACTGGTTTCAGATCAACTTCTCCTTGTTTCTACACACTAACAAATAGCTGTTTATATACAATCAGCTTTGAAGACAGCACGTCCTTATCCTGGCTGTTACGTTGAGAAACCTTTGAGAAAAATATTCTCCCATATTTTAAATATAAAGTTGTATGGAAAGTAATGTGCATAAAATATACTTTTGTAGCACTACCTCCAGCATAAACAAATCTGTTTTGTAAAATTTACTTTTTCAACTTAAATTTGTGCAGTTCACGCTCCGCCTCCCTCCTTCATTTTGAAGATACAAAAGATCAGTCACCTTTTGTCAAGGGTAAAAAAACTGACCTCCAACAACTCTCCACACAAGGATGATTGAGTAATTAAAAGCCGATTAATCACCACATCCTAATAATTTCGTCATGAATTTACTGTCAAAGTGATGTACGAGCCTTGTAATGGCATTGGGTGGAAACCCTCTTTATCGTGAGTTACTCTACAGCCACAATTCAAGGTATATCGTCATAGAAAACCTTGGAAAGAAAGACGGAGAGGAAATTAAAAAAAATACAAAAAGCTGTGCACTGTGGAACTTGTGCTGATTGAAATTGACCCAAAGTGCACAATCAAGATCCCCTACATCGAGAAAAACACGAGCTGTCCCTGGGTTTTAATTCAAGTGTCTCTCGTGGTTATCAAGGATGAGACTTTGAGGGCATTTCACCCCGATCCCAAGAAACAAATGGAAGGAACCTAATACAAGCCTGTCAATCAGTAAAGATGGCCAAGTACCTACCTGAGCTGAATCCAATTCATCTTCTTTCAAAATTATGTATTATTGTGGTGAATAGTGCACACTGCACACTGAAACAACCATATCTTTTTTCTTCCTTGATGTTACTTCCTATGCTTTTGAAATGAAAGAGATCTGGTCAGTCAATAACTTAAAGAAAACAAAATATCTTGTCATGTGCCCTTGAGCATCAATTCAAGCTTGCCACTGACATCCCATGTTGTTCACGAGTCGGCTTAATGTCTGCTGAAGCACAGCATCCCACTTTCCTTCAAGAGCTCTATGCAGCGACACAGCCGATCCCATACGTCTTACGTTGGATGAGACACAGAAGTGTTAAAAAATAATGATTTCAAATTGAGCCAGGAAATGTCAAGGCCAATAAATGGATCAAACACCTGTTGTGAATTTTTCCTTTAAGTTTGTGGTTGGAGAAGAGCAAGTTCTGCAAAAAAAAACACTGAAGGGGGGGGGGGCAGCCCCAGCAGAGAAGGCCAGATGCCATATTTGTATATGGCTCAGAAAATTAATTCTTCATAAAAACTTGAGAATTCAAAGAAAATTAGACCAGAGTCTTTTTCTGCCCATGCCACTTTGAAGTCCTGATGGTTCATTATATTCCAGTGCAATAGTCTCACTTGGTAATGACAGCACTAACGGCAACGGAACTAAATTGCCTCACAAAATTACCATTTCTGTGAGGTGTAACAACATAATGATGTCAGTCAGAGATGAACCAGGATGTCTAAGTAGCCTCAAGTTTTATTCCTGCATTCCCCCATCCAAATACAAAAACAGCTTCATTATTCAGTTTAAATGCTTTCTGCAGGACCACAATATCACCTTGTCCACAGGAAAGATGATTTGTCTGCGATTATAGATGCAACAGCAGTGCTGCTATGAAAACCGTTACAAGAAAATAATTTAACTTCAGCTTGTCACGATTGCCTTCTGGTTAAGCTCAGACTAGATATTTGATTTTTTGTCTGTGCTAAACATTTCTACCAACATCTTTCAACAAGGTGCATGTAGTTATCAAAGATTAAGATCTCTCACCGATGAGAAGACCCCCGACCAACAGCTTGTGAAGGAGGCAATTTCCAGGTAACTATGCGAGTTGAATGGGTGACCAACTCCCTCAGCCTGAGGACATATCTCATCTCCAGGCACATTTGATAACTTCAGCTCTAATGATCCTGTCAAGATAATTCAAATTAGAGCCCATCGGAAGGTAAATGAGAATAAATCGAGGAGGAACCCCAAAACACTGCAGGCTTCATCAGCATAAGACCAGCGAGCTATATCTCTTTAAAAGGTTCTTTATGTGAGAAAGAGGCAGCTCGCCAATGACAAACCTATTATCTGTCACCGTTCAAGGTTAAAGCCAGTGAATCCATAGAAATCAGAATTGGAAAAGAGGTTTTTTCTACATGAGCTTGGGGTTTTTATCATATCTCAAACTGTTATAGATGATCAGTGTCATTATGAATGATGAGGTCTCATTCTCGTTATTCAAAATGCTGGTAAAAGGTGAGAATGACTTTCATTTCCTACTGAGATAGCATCTTTTCTGTAGCTTGCACATGTATATGAGCTGGACAGAGACTCCCAGGTAATAGGTGACCTGCAGCCATATTCCACGTGGAGCTGGCTAAGGAGCTTCAAATACAAGCCAAATTAATCCGCACGACGGCCGGATGGTGTTGAGGCTGGCACGACAGGAAGATATTTCATTACTAGACTAAAACACAACCTTTCATCATCCTTTTGATAGGTGGTATTTTGTATTTACGGGCGTAACTTCAGCATAAATTGTGCTCGGCCAAATCCACAACAATGTGATTTTCTAATTTCATTGTAATTATATAGTATATTGCTGTAAAGTGGACGCAAATAAACCAGTCCTGAAAACTGAGATATAAATTGGCCCTTTAATAAGTAGTGACGGCCTTTTTTGTGCTTTCAGCGGCAGACTCTGTTTTACTGTTATACTGTTCAGATAATTGGTAATTATCTCTCGCCGGTGCCCGTCTGGACAATATTGTTAGAGAGGTTTGCAACATATTAAATTGATGAAGTTGTCGACCGAGGCGCGCGATCCTAACCATTTAAGCACTTCTAATACTGCTGAGAGCTGAGGATGAGCTTTTAAGTTACAGAGTGCTGTGTTCAAAGGTGAGATGTAATGTTCCAGCCTATTAAATAATATTCTAACTTCCAATGATTACAAGGTTTAAAAGTATGCCGCATATTTCAAAATATTTCCCCACTCAGTGCTTTCTGCACTCAACTGTGATTTTCCTAAATTCATTTTCAGCTGCAGCTGACTAAGCAACACCACGGAAGCAGAGTTTTACTAATAGATTCTGTCAAGAGAGATCAGTTGGTTCTACTTAATATGCTATACCATAGATTAGAATTTCCCTTCATTTAGCATGCAAATTCACCTAACAAATACAATCCACTCGGAGTGTATCCCACAGTAATTGTCCCTATTTGTCCTTTGAAAGTTCTTTCAAAGATCATCAGATTATGCACATCAGGAAAGTATGAAAGAGTGTTTTGAAGATATTCTGTGTTCGGATTATACTTGATAAAAGTGGGGGAGTAAACTGAGCCGAATAACATTGACGTTCTGTATATCGATCATGTGTAAGCAGGAGGACGAGATAAACTAAACACCAGATGACACTTCAGACAGTGATTGACTGGCATCACTGTGGACAGCGGCTGACCTCCGAAAACAACGCCAGATTGTGTGGATGGAAAACATCCAGTGAATGATGGACAGGGCTGAATCCATTCATAAACACATGAACTTCCATGGAACATAGAAAGCCTTTTAATTACACTCCTCTATAACAAATCTTGTCGGGTGGGGGAATCCAGACTCAAAAGACTCACCAACTTTAAGTTGCGCTGCCAATATGTAAGGTTTACTTGCTCTCTTTTTCTTATCACCAACTGTCTACATGCTTCATTAACTGTGTACTTGAGCTGGAAGCTACCGAGTTGGAAGCAAGAAGAACCATAGCTGACATCTAATTGGATGCTTTTTGTGAGTGGGTACAGGAAAAGAAAAATTAATCAAGACTAATGAGAGCCCAGCAACAAAAAAGGAAGATAAACGGTTTGATGGCAACAAGGCCAGCAAAGTTGAGGCACTCAAATAAGTCTTTGCTTTCCTTATTTTCTTTCATTCTATTCAACCAAGCTCTTTTACTCAGAGGGAGAATCACACTGAACTTTTATTTTCCTGCAAGAATTGTTCATGAAGCGTTTCAAACCTTCAGGTTATTGTTTGAAAGTGAGTTTTGAATTCGAGGAGTTCAATAAACGGTTTATAATTCACTTCCATTTTTTTTTTCGAACAACAATTTGATTTGAAAATAAAGATCATAAACATCATTAATCAATTTATTAAATGATTAACAATTAATCCCAAATACAGCGGGAGTCTAATGTATGATTTACATGATAGGAGTAACACACAAGATCACACAGATCTTTTATATACAGCTGATGATGACCATTGCTGGGCCATTCTTGGTAATCAAGGACAAAGCTTCATGTTCGCCACTGTTTTCCTGCGTCTTGTTTGCTCTAACAACAAACGAATCTTGTAGATGAAGCAATGGCCTGTGATACATGCTGGTGAATCCTAATTGTCAATTATGCCAATCAAAATCCAATTGTCCAGACACAAATCTTGCATTATTGAATTTATATTTAATGTTCTCACCCAGGCTGGCAGACCTATTATCAGATTACATGAGCCCCTGTCGCTGCACTTCCTACCCCTGTGGAAGGCCCAAAATGACAATCACATAATTAAGACGGTTTAGTTAATTAGATAAAAGAAAAAAAACTGCTTTAAAATTAGCAGCCTTAGTTATGACGCAGATGATCCAGTCTGATAAGTGAGCATTTTAACAGAGGTCAGCTAAAGCGGCTTGATAAACACTTTTCAGGGATGCGTGGCCATGCTTATCTGCACTCTGTTCCAATGAAAACACTTCTTTCCCTTTTTTTCCTGCTGGCATTGGCTTGCCAAAAGAAATGACTCTGATGTCAGCGGCAATGTCAAAAGCTTGGACAAAATTATACTCACAAAAATCTTTATTTATAAACAAGACATTCAGAATTCAGGAGTTGACAATACGCAGGGGCCAACAGGCTGTGGCCTATTCAGCCAAGCAGAAAAGTCATTCTTCTCCATTGCCTGCAGCTTAAGCTTCCACCCAGGAGTCATGTTTAAAGATTTACCCAAACAGCATGCAAGGTGCGACTCAGTTTCTACGGACAATACGCAACTTAACACTAAATCTATAGCTGAACGGCACAAACAGACCTCGCTGAGTTCAACCACTTCAGTCCACAGATGTGCAATACTTGTCAGCTATTGTTTGTCACCAATATCCATTCACATCACACGATGAAAACCTCACCGGCGCATTCATCCATCTTCAAAGGATGAATACGCAATGTATTGACAGCGCAAAACCGACGAGTCACACATTCCTAGCAAAAAAACAACACAATTATGTTCCACTGACAAAACCCGGCGCAGACCAGAGAAATTAGGACTGTTATCCACTGGGAGCAGCTGGGAGATGAATATAAATCTAGAGAGGAGGTCGGGCAATTGGAGGATTCAACAAATGTCTGTCTGGTTCTGGAGGTTGTGTGCCAGACTGTAATTGAACAGTGATTTGTGAACACAAGCCACCAGCTAACAATGTTGTTCCACCAAAATATTCAATTTGAAGGATTTCGTTCATTGCGAGTGTAGCGAGGCCAGAAAACTAAATCAATACCTCTGAAGGTTCACCACAACACAGTCTTGAGAGTGATGGGTTATAAAGTAATGCATTACTGGGATGTCATCACTTTGGGCAGTCGCTTATAATTAGCTGATAACTTTGATGCAATTATTCGTCAGGTCCAATTAATTAAAAAAAAATATCAATAGCTTGATACATTTGTTGTATGTTGGTATGACTGTCCTCAGTCAGCAGTTGTGTTTTCAGAGAAGGGTGTGATGTTCCTGTCTCTAAAAATTCATGTTTACTTCATTCTTCCTGAACTAACAGAATCCTCCTGACAGCAAGATAAGAGCTGTCCAAAAAACAAATAACATTACTTTGTGTCCACAGTGGTGGCAATTCATCAGCATCCTTAAATGATCATGAGCAGGGCGTCTTCTGCAGTTCATATGTTTGAGGTTTTTCTGAAGCGTTTGCTTGCCACTGATTCTCACTGTCAATAATTCACTAATCCCGTCCTGAAGCAAGAAAAAAAGAGCATCCTATTATTTTTGCACTGCTGGTTTATTATTTTTAAGTGAGAAGCACAGCACTGCTACTGGATAGCATTTGTTCAATTTAGACAAACTATATCCTCTGAAAGGTTTTGCAGGTAATGGGATTGGCGGAGGGAAGCTGCAGACTTGTCATAACACTGAAACTGACTGGTTGTAATGAAGGTACATTTTACTATTGACATCAACCTTGAACAAGAGCTCTCTCTTCCCCACTTCGAGTTTCAGTGAATTTATTAGTTTATAAAGACGACAGATGTAAATGGAAGTCAATAAAAACTACATTGGTGTGTTCACCTGTTTGACTAATTGAGTTGCTCTTGAGTCTGATGTGAGCTGATTTGTTTCTTGCCATTGCCTTGCACACTTCCTGTTGCTCTAAATCATTACTGGAACACTCTCTCTCACACACACTTATTTCAAGCAGCCCCTTCATTATATCAGCAATACTTTGACTGTCTAACTCCAATTTAAGGTTAGTCCATCAGAGAAAACTGCTCATTTCACGGTGACTCAGCATAATCAGATCGACTTCGTGAGTGTGTTCATTAGAAATCTGATGTGAAGGAACATTTTTTATGAAGAACATTGGTTTTCTTCATCAAAACATTATTGATCTGGGGAGCAAACAACTGCAGTCCAAATATTGTGAGGCCTGTCAGGGAGTCAGTCCAAAGACATGTGTGCTTCATTATTTAACTGTGACCTTTCACACCCATGTCATGCAGTCCATCATTGCATTACTTCCGGATACTAAAGTGCAAGTGCTGCTTTTTTCCTCATGAGTGGCTTCAATTTCTTGAATTATCTCTACTATTTTCCAAGTACAAGCCAGCAACATCAATTTGGTTGACAGACATAACTTTGTGTTGAAGAAAGTATGACAATAAGAGCAAACCGATTTGCTACTATCCCAAAAAAATGAGCACGTATCAGGAAAGATTCAGGTTTAGTGCTTTACTGTATCAAAAGTGATGAATCAGAATTGGCTGCAAAGTACACTTGTGAAAATAGGGAGTAGAAGAATAGCAACAACTGAATAAAGAGAGGGAAAATACAGACATGCTGTGTTGTAGCTACTCAGGAAGAAAGCAGGTATTAAGTTGACACCCACAAACAAGAGAGACACAAAGCCTCAAAGTTGGAACACATGCCTCAGCTAATCATCCTTAGCCACCTGCGTGCACAAGCATCTGAGGAATCTAGGACACGGAGAAGGTAGGATACAGTGCGTTTGTATCGTCAGCTGTCCATATATATGGAATAAACTCAGGGTACTTTGCTGATCACGGTGAAAACTTGCTTGGATTGCAGCAAAAGACCAGATGCAAAATCAAAAAGCTTTCACATATAAATAGTTTGAGGCTTATTTAAATCATTTTCCTGTATGTAAAGGTGAATACAAATTTGATACCTATTAGGAAAAAAAAGGCTTGATCTGCATGTAAACCAGTGAAAATCCACGCAGACCAGTTCGGATTCTCATTCTCTCAATTCGGCTCAGCTATGAAATATTGCGCAGCATATCAATCCCGCCACAAAACCTCCTGACGATCACAATCCAGAACAGCAAGGCAAAAATATTGGTTCAACATTCCCATTTCAACCCAGCTGTGTAAAAGGGGCTTTAGACAGTACACATTTCTTTTTTTTTTCCTCCCTGAAAAAAAATGAAGGAGCTCGATATTTCAAGTAAGCCTCAACAGCCCAACAACAACATACAGAGGTGGGTTGAGGACTGGGCAGTGAGCCAGGCACAGGTTGGCAAATGACATCGGGTTAGATCCACTACACAAAGGCATACTTTTCATTTCCAGATTTATGTTGTCGTACAAAGAGGAGTGGAGCCGTGAACCACTGTGGGAGCAGCAAGGTCGCCGGCATCAGGTTTGGCAAGTGAGAGTGAAGCTGGAACGGGGTGCATCTGCAGCCAGTAACGAGAGGATTTGGTCCGAGTATCTTGATTTACTGTAGTCTGGTTAAAGACCGTGACTCTGCCCGAGTTTGACATTTATTAAGCATTTCAAACAGGCCTGTGGTTGTTGCCAGTGACTGTTAATTTTCCCAGCCTCTGAGAAAAAAGCAAGCACAGGCAGCGACAAAGACATTTATGTGGAGTAATGAGTGCATTTGTGTACAATATACTGTGCAAATGCTGATTGTAATTAATGGGAAGTTTGAAATTTATTCAAAAGTTTTCATACAATAGAATCTGATTGTCGAGGACTCTAAAATGATCCTCGTTGGATACTTTTTGAGCAACATAACCCAAAATGACCCCATATGTGTCATCCATCCATTCTTTCACATGGTTAACCATTGATGTCAGATAAATCACTAAATGAATTTTTTTTAAAAATCAATGCGTCTCAGTTGACTAACAATGAAAATTGCATTTTCATACAACTTATTGCTAAAACCAGTACTCGCAGATTGCAGTGCAACACCTGACATGATCAAAATGACAGCCACATGTAGCCCATTAAAGGGCAATGCTCGTTTGAAATGGAGACGTGCTGTGAAATTAATTAACCCCTAAAACAAAGCTCATGTTCAAGCACAGTTCAACACAGATAACTTGCTCCCTGATTACTCCACTTCAGTCGGGTATTTGGTTGTTGTTGGCACACCAATATAAAAAGGTAATTAGATAATGAATGTACTTCAACCAAACAATCTGCAAGCACGCAGATGCTGTCCTCTTGGATTAAGTGTGTTACTGAGGTTCAGATGCAGCACAATCAACAACAAATTAACTCCTCGTCTCATCCTGCTTGTAGTGTCGCTGCCGACATTTCCCAAGCATCGCATTTTAGTGTAAACAAGCAAACACATGTCTGTCGCCTTTGGTTTATTTCATGCTTTGTGTTCTGAAGTTGTCATTCACAAATGTCCCAAAAAGCCTCAATTAAATTGGTTTGGATTCGTGATAAGACGCTTCTGTTTCATCATAAACGTACGGAGGTTCTTGTGATGAGAATGCCAAACAATGAAATTTCTTTTGATGACACCATGAAAGTCTGTCCACACGATTGCAGTTTACACTCTTTTGGTGTACATTTTTGAATCTGACAGTGATTGTCTAACTTTGTAGTTTGACAACTGTACCATTTCTATTAATTTTATTGTATTCAATTCTGTCCTTTATGCATGCTCAATATCATAAAACTATCTCATAAAGAGGCCTGTACCAGACACGTGGGTGTGGTCTATGAACACCAGTGCTCAGCCATCTGTCAGACTTTAGACTATCTTTTTTTGGACAGTCATAAACACTCGTTGTTTTCCATGTATTTTATTGCAAGTTGGAGGGCTTGGAGCAAAGCTTGTATATGGCACCTCAGTCCATTAGTCACACTTCATAAAAAGTAGCAGTGCAGCTCCTGCTACTCTGGCTGGTCAGCACCGTCACTCGCTGAAATGATGGCGACTGACCTGCTGAGAGCCAGTAGTTATGGCACCGCCTGCGCTCTAGTTTCCCACCTGCACCACTTATGCTGACAGTTTGTTTTTGTTGGCAGTTTTTTAACTGTGGGAAGATCTGACAAGGGAGAAGTTTTCTACGAAAATAAACTTTGTTTCTTTTTTAAAAAGAAGAGTTTGTGAACAAGACACTAGTTCACTTCTATCTTCGAAGTTTTGTGGTCTAATACCTTTTTTATGTGAACTCAAACTTTTCAATATTGATATCCTATTGAAATCTAAAAACTTTAATCTTGAATTCTACAATTGTTTGTTTCTGGATTAGCCCTGTACCTCATTCCTAACTTCTCTAAGGTATATACAAAGTCAAATCCAATGTTAGATGGTATATTAACACCAACTCTGAGTGACTATATAAAACATAAAAGTTGGCAAGTGCTGAAAGAGAAAGAACGAAAAAACAGAAAAGATAAGGACATTCTTGTCTTGCAGCTTGCCTTCAATGCATCATTTTTGATTTATTCATCTTCTCACATCTCATAACCATGTAGAATCGGTCAGAAACTTGAAGTAGTCATAGTTAATTATTCGCTGGTACCAAAAGTTGCACAGCAGTGGAACAATTTCAGGAGCAACTGGCCATGGAAAAGCTGCTCTTCCCAGGAGTCTTCCACCTTCCTCATTAAGTATGAAATGTCCAGGCCAGAACTAACTCAGGCCTTGTTTTCTTTTCAACTCACATTTTTTTTGCAATTAAATTTGAGCTTGAAAAAATCAAATGTAATTACCACTGATGACAACACGCCTAAAATACCATGTTTTCATTTCTTTCATTTAAATATATTTTTGAAGTCACACTGTTGTTTAATGTTTCAGTGAATAATGCTAAAAAAGTGTGTTTCATGCAATCGTACTTTGAAACTACTGAGTCGCGACTGTTTTCCACTCTTTTTCTAATATCTTCAGTAAATGCCCAGCTGCAGCCTTTGCTTCTGCCACAGCTGGAGAGGAGGGGTATATTATAATTTGCCATTTAAATACAGTGGGGAGAAGGAGGAAGTCCTAATTGCTTTGTAAGATTACCCCTCTGAAGCAGACCAGGAGAAGATAGATCGCTGGGCTGATAGGGACCAAAGGTGTAATGACAGGTGCTGTTGACTGAGTTAGGCAAGTCCACCCCCTCCCATTCACATTATCAGCCCATCAAGATAGGAAAGCAATTCCCCAGCTTTTCATTTCATAAGCTATGCATATCAATGCTCCATTAATCAGATGATAAAGTTCCTAAAATCCTTGCCTTAAACACATCCTTCTCCCGGCCTATTAGGTATGGTATACTATCAGGATTATCTAAAGGGACTTACCTCCATTGAACTGAGTGGATAATACATATGTAACAGCCACTATTATAGCTGATATGGCTAAATACAATTTTCCTCTTCTTTAAGAAAAAACGCACAAATTTATATTTTACAATATAGTAACTATTCAATTTTAATACTTCTTTGTCTTTAATTTCAAAAACTTTAGGTTTTACAGTCGGAAAATTACTTTTTTAAGTTTGAGCTTTCTTTTTGGAATTCTAATTTGCTCGAGAGTGAACAGAGAAAGGCAATAAATGAAGATTGACAGATCATATTGCCAAATTATGGGAGCGCCTCACTTTTTCTCTTCACCCAGTGTTTAAAAAACAGCTGAAGCAGAGGGGAAAGTGCTCTGCTTGAGCAAGAAGATGGAATGATGTCCCCCTTCTATTTCACGGCTGGATAGTGTGACAGGTAACTAGTGAATGGTATGATTGATTGCCACTGTGTTAAACAAGGCAATTAGGTACGAGAATAAAGAAATTGTTGCCATGGAACGTAAAAATATCTCAAATAACAGCAACAGCGAGAAAAATTTGAGATAGCCGTTAATTAAAATGGATGACAGAAGACTGTGTGGCGAAGACTTCGATATCAGAACCATGTATGTATGAGCAACTTGTGTGTTTTTTAAGAGTGACAAACTAAACACTTTAACTCATGCAAGTGATCCACTTGTCAGTATTGAAGTGAACAGAGATCAAGCAGGTGGACAAAGATACAAAAGGAGTAAAAAAAGGAAAAAAGAGGGGAAAAGTACCGTCTTGTAATGGACGACACTTTCTCTGTTTTCATCATTGCTGACATGAACAAAAGCTGCTTCAGCTGAAGGGGAAAACCAGGAGTCTCATCCCGGAAATGTGATCCAAAGCAGTAACCGTTGGATTGGTTCATGTATTGACTTACAAAAGCAAAATTACAAAGGCCAGCGAGTGAATCATGACGAAACCCTTGTGGGACAAAAACTTGTGAACGTTTTGTTGTGTGGCCTCAGAAAGTTGTGATGCAGATCAGTTCACAGTGACAGGCAACAAAAATAAAACATATTCATTTTCAACTGGAAGAAAAACTGTGTTAAGCTTTTAGGTTGAATGAGCTGTTCCTTAATATATATATCAGTTCAAGGTGAAAAAAAGGTCTTGAAGAAAAAGAGTAAGTCCCTTCTTGTGGTACACTTTTGATTTAGATCCTTTTAGATTGATTAAGTTGTCAAGACAAGACAAGTGGAGGCTAAAAGACAAGTTGCTTGAAAAAGCCAACATTTTGAGCAATGTTTGACAAAAAACAAACAAACTCTAAAACGAAAGCAAAACAAGACAAAAAAATAGGGCACTTTTCACCATCAATGTCTCAAACGGTAAAACCACTAGTTTTGATTTGTTTCAGTCCTTCTTACCTGACAAACAAAGCACTCTCTTGTTGAGACACACCGATTCTCAAGACACTTTAAGAAAGTAAAAACTGAGATGGAGCCTCCAGTGTCACACCAGAGGTGAGCAATCCTCGTCCTGCAGGGCCGAAATCCAGCATGGAACAAATTTTATACCAACTCCAATAAATCTCTATGTGTCAGCATGAAACCAAGTGTCCTGGTCTTGGCACTCTTGCTGGATGGGTACAGCTAAACTTCTATTCAGATAATGTACATTGTATTTTGAAAGAAAATAGAGTCTCGTGATCATCATTAATATGTTCTCATGCACTTAAAATATGTATCTAATGTTATTCAACTCAGGAGAGTTATGGGATAAAGCCAGAAAATTGTACAAATATTGGAGCTTTTTTGCTCTGAGGCAAAGGGCTGATCACGACACAGACTCTCTTCAAAGGAACTTCAACAATCTGCCAAAAAGTGTCACTGCTACCAGTGACTGCTGTTGCTGTAAAAGGCCATTTATGGTCTTTGTAACACAAAATTGGCTTGACGACTCCTCGTTTGCCTCAAACACCACGCATTGACATGATGAAGTCACTTACTTAATCAGAAGCGTAAATTGGTCCCTTCATCAAACTTCACACTGATAATGACTCTCTTTACATTTGAGGAGGTCAGGCGCAGATCAGGTCTTCACCTTACACTCTGATACTTACACATACACAAAAAAGAGGTAGAGTACCACTCCATTAGGCATGTTAGGGGCTAACTGAGAGAACCTGCAGGATTGTCCCTTGACATTACTTAGTAGCAGAACACAACACCGGATAGACCTTGTTAGCTCCCTCTGCCTGAAAGTATTGATTTGATTGTACCTCTGGGGCCACCCGCGGCCCCTCCTCGGTACACAACACTTTGAGAGAGCAGCCCCCTCATGCTGGCGGAGCTCTTGTATCAAGTGATGTAGAAATTGCATAATGGAGAGAGTTTATTGAAGACTCCCAGTCGAGTTCTTAGGCTGATGTTAATTAAAGAGACATGGTTAGGTTGTCCACAGAGACAAAGGAATGACATACAGACAGGAATGAGCGTGCAAGAGTTCACATGAAGACAATCGCATCTGATTCAAACTGATTTCGTTATGAGGGGCAAAGTGTGGAAACTGCTTTCAATCCGTACTGCATTTAGAAATAAAGCTTTTTCTATTCATTAACACAATGGATGGTGCCAAAGATGAGAAAGTTTCCGGGAAACCCTCTCCTCTATTCCATACTCTCCCTCCCTCTTTCTTGTTCTCAGTCTTTTATTTATAGCATCTATAAGACAGGAAATATGTTGTATTTATACTGGTAATTGCTCTTTCATATTGACTTTTTTGAAGTTGTGGGAGGCAGAGATTACAGGCTTAGCAAGGTCTCAAACCTTTCCAGGAGCACAGGGGATTATGAGGCAAAGATTCTGTCTTGTCTGAAATAAAAAATCACTCCCCTTCTCGCTCTCTTTTTTTAAACATCTGCAGGGTAAACTTGGCTGACTTTTGAGAACTGCTTTGCCGAAACTAATGAATGCATGTATCACAGAGGGAGTGAAATGTTTGAATGTCTCTTGCAAACACAAATTAACTGCTGAAACAATTTAATGGATTTCAAAGATTATTTTGCCTTCGGAGTGTGGACGACTTAAAATGACGATCTGCCAAAATGCTCAAGTGAAGCACAGTTACTTTTATTTTGTTGAGGCGAAGTCGTCAAGGATTCTAATACAAATAAAAGAAATATTACAATCATTCCTATCGATTATACCATGTCACTTTATTACTATAGCTTCCTGTGGTCGATATACTTGACGCAGCCCTTTCGTAGTACAGTGTTTTCCTTTGTAACAGATATAATTCAATAAAGGAGACAGGTGTTAACAATGAAGCACGTAACAATTAGCTTTGTATGCTGTTAATTTACCAACAGAACAGATACAATACAGGAAGCCTGGAATCAAACTGGGGCCTTTTAACTGTGAAGCAAGAGTGCAAACCACTGAGACATCGAGCTGGACCAGAGTGATAAAAAAATCCTGTGATGATTTAACAATATGACTGTTATTCCATGTTTTCAGGTCAGACGATTATACTTATTTGATTTAATCCTGGGAATAGGCAGCCGCAATAAAAATGAATCCCTAATGTTTCAAATGACAACTTGGTCAGTGCATAAATCATCATCATGCCCCCAAACTAAATTCTGCAGATGAACACTGCTCAAAGAAATCCAGTCATTTTTAATAACAGACGGGGGAGAAGAATAGGCCACTGAATAGTCGTCACTTTAAATCAAAATATCAAACTCATTAAAAATGCTTGTTGGTGGATTTGCGGCGCCATGAGAGGGGCACACACGTCACGAAGGGACTCATGTTGAAAAGAAAAAACCTTTTGTATTGTATATCCCTGACATGTTAACCTTCTACAGCTCACCACCAACAGCCTCCAGTCCAGAGCCATGATTCAGACTTGGCTATTTCATCAGTCACCATGTCCAAAAGCAACATTGTAAGGGGGCTCCACACTGTCAGAGGAAATAATTGTGTGAAATAAGAACAGAGGGAAAGAGGGCAGGAAGACCACTGTGCCCTAAATGCATTTTTTGATAAGACCCAAAAAAAATACGATAAAGGGAAAGAAAAAAAAAACAAACCAAAAAAACTCCAAAAATGCATCCGCGTCCCCGAAGGATCTGCTTAAGACATAAACAAAAGAAGAGAAAAAAGTTGAAAAGGGGCAACGGGGAAGAAAATGCATAACCCAGGGTCACAGACAAAAGACAGAGGTTTCTCCTCAAAGTCATTAATTGCCTGTGTGGGACGACTGCAGCCTACAAACGCGCACACGCAACCAAACTCAAACACACACACACACACACACACACACACACACACACACACACACACACACACACACACACACACACACACA
>JASSRZ010025348.1:0-22693 GCA_032164315.1 Malacoctenus gilli | reverse complement strand
GTGTGTGTGTGTGTGTGTGTGTGTGTGTGTGTGTGTGTGTGTGTGTGTGTGTGTGTGTGTGTGTGTGTGTGTCGGGGGGGGTGCCTCGGAAAGGACCCACCTGTCGGTGAGTCGCGCTCGCTCGCACGGCCCGAAAGCCTGAAGGCTGGAGCTGATTCCAACGAGTTCCAGCATGACGTCATCACTCGCTCCAGTCAGAGCAGTGCGCTCCTCCCGCTGCTTTTGGAGACTTTTTTTTTCCCAACTCCTGCTGTCCCTCAGCTAATCAATTGCCCTTTTTTCTTTTCCTTTTTCGGGCCCTGCTGTGATATTTAACCAGCTTCAGTTTGAAATTCAAATAAAATCATACATGCTCAAGGAACATTTTAAAAAGAGGGTTATATGAGTTATATAACGACCTTAAGTTGTCCAATCGGCTGTAAAAACATGCAGTGTTTATCTACATGGTCTTTGTGGCTGCTTGTGTTTTGGACAGCTGAGCCGAGAGGCTAAAAGGCCTGTAGTACCTTCTTTCACCACTAGATGAACATTGGAACATTTCTGGGCTGGTGGTGATAAATATAGAAGTAATAATGATCAAAAATAACAGAAACAGCAATCAGTCTCAACACCTGGTACGACATGTGGTCATGTGACCATGTCAAATGATGCAGGAAGATAATCGAGAACAAGCCAACAAGCTGATGAGCCAACAGGAAGTGTGACGCATACATTGATTTGGCATCTCATTACAGGTTCGGATTAAAACGACAAAGGCACTCAGGCAGCGCAAACGTCCGCCAAGTGGCCACACAGTGTTATAACAAGCCATGAAGTTACTATTGTTAATTTTTGAGGGTTTTTTTGCACACAAATGAACCATCAAACGGCAACAGCAAATTACCTCCTCGATTGAGGTAATACTTATATGAAAATGGTTTTCCACCAAGCAAAGAGGAACTCGCTAAGAAATATATTCTGTCTGCTTTGGCTCCACATTAAATTATTGGTTACCAGGATCAGAGTGCAGAACTGTCCCGGAGTGTGATGAATCCAAATACGTGTTTGTGAGAGAAGCGCGGATGGAGGATTCTCTGGGACGGACAGGGACGTGACCGTCCACCTTGTTATCAGTGGTTTGCTTCAAATCCATCCTTTGTAAAGCTGAGAGGGTGAAGAAGTGCGTCCGAGACAAGTGATGCTGACATCAAGGGGGACATGTTCCTCAGCGAGGATGTCGGAGAGTCAATATCAAAGCACAGCGCTGATCCCGCAACAGCCAAAAAATAGCCAGGACATCACTTCACAAGACGTGCAACAATAGAATAAAGATCACTTTCAAGATAGTTTGTGCCCTCTTTATGCCATTTGCAAATGCATTTTTCCTTGACATACTTGACACATGATAATGTCTAATCAGTCCACCAGCCACCATCCACTAAAAAATGTCCTCTGCTCATCTGCTCCCTTTGTGGCTTCCGCAGTCCTGATCAAGTCTTTGCATTCATTTCATAGCTTTTGTTTTGTTGCGGCTTTGAAACTTGTGTTGTAGTTTTTTTTTGATTTTGTGGAATTGTTCAAGGCCATCTTTCTGTTCATCTGATATATGTGACTCATGTGAAGCATGTGACTCTGCTGGCGTTCCAGAGGACTCTTAAGGAGGTAACTGTAAGATTCGAGTTTAAGAGCCTGACTGGGCCTCGACACTGCTGACACTGACCGCGAGCAGTGAAGAGTGAGGAGGAGGGGGGGGGGCGATGTGATGTAGCAAAACTCGAGCACGCAAACTAAATCACAGCTAATGAGTGTGTCTGTCACCATCGCATCCATCAAACTCCAGGAACTTTAGAGCTTCGGGTCCGAAGGTGGATGGAAGATCCTGCATGGTCATGAAAAGAGTTAATCTGGAAAAACAGCTCACTCCTTTTTCTTTCTCATACTTTTTCATCAGACTCTTAAAGAAATTTTAAAAAAAAGAACGTTTAAATGTGTATCAACTAATTATCAAAAATATTCGTCCAATATTTTATCAATAATGTTGGGCAAATTAGTCTTATCCACAAGATAGAAATAAATGCCAAAAACGTTTTTAAGTCATGAAATTGACTTGTTTTGAAAATGAACTTGTCACATGTGCTTAAAAAACAGATGTGAGTGAGTAAACATGCATCAATGCACACCAACTTCAAGTCATAGGCCTACACACTTCCATGTGTCACTACCTTACAGCATGTGTAATGACAGCTGCTGCTTGAACCCTTTGCTTTCATTATTCTGACTCAAACCCGTCTTATGTTTCACGCGATAACTTCGACTACGTCACCGCGACTGACTAACGAGTTTTGACCTAATTTCCTGCTCTTCAAGCTGAGCTCACGCATGGCTCTGGTTACATGTAGTTCTAGATGGATTCATCTATTTTAGCTCAGCGAGCTTCGGAAATGCTCTTGAGCTAAAGCATTTGAACGTATTTGCGTTAGCAGGAACCTTTTTTTTTTTTTTTGGCCAGCTTGGCCTAACTCACATGCAGAACCAATGCAATAGGACTGCATCGGTTAACTCAGCTGGGTTAGTGCGCACAGCTGTACTCAGCCCAAACATTTATTCAACTCCGGCGATTTGGATTCTTGGCCTTTACGGGTCTGCGAATGAATCTTGCAACAACTTTTACGACGAGGCGCCGCGCGTTTGCGAGCGAGCATGCGGAGGTCATATAAACATCAAGCTGGACTTGAAAAACACCAGCTTTTCTCCTTTAGCCAGGGCCTTGTTTATAACGGCTCACATGCATAATTAGTATACACATGTAATTTGGCTTTTCCATGACTCTGTTTCCCTGTTTCTATCTGTCACTGTCTCTCTCTCACCATCCCTCCCCTTTCTCGCTCTTTCTTTTTTTACACCGGTAGCACCTGGACCTGCACTATTCATCATGCGGATGACTCGGAACATGAATTAGTTTTCTTTTTTTATGGTGGAAGATGAGAGGGCCAGATGGCATAAAATTAAAAAAAAAAAAAGGGGGGGGGGCTCGAAATAAAAGAGAGGGGGAAAAGCGTGATTGGAGGGAGGGAAGGACTGAAGAAGGGGACGGATGGAGTAGAGGACAACATATTTTTAGGGTTCCCTTTTTTTTCCCCCCTCCCCCCCCTACTCATTCTCACAGCATTGTCTTCTGTTCTGTACACTCGGTCTCCAGTGTTATCATGGGGGGCACATTGGTAGTGTTGGATTAAGGTCTTGGATTTTTTACGCCATGACGCTCTGCATTAGAGCTTTTCACATGACCTCCATTGTCATTTCTTTATACTTCAAACAAGAAAATTGTCAAACTCTAATTAGTCCGTATAATTGAGGCCAGATGAAGCACTGCCAATCGGAGCTCGTCTCATGCAAGGTGGAGTGGTTTTGTTCGCGGGCTGTCTTTTCACGGTGGCCTGGCCTCTCTTTATTTCTCCCTTTCTCTCCGTCTGCGTCTGCCTTTTCCCTCCGAGCTTTGTGCTCGTCCCTTTTTTTTTTTTTTTTTATCGAGAGCAGAGAAAAGGCTCTCGACGGGGGCCAGGAGGTGAGGGTCGCGTTATTAGAGTATCAATTGTGGCCAATTACGGTCGTGCGAGTGCACGCTCAGTACCTGCTGCATGTGGCTTGGCCGCGCTGGAGACCGGTGGCGGGCTCCGACCACCCCCCCCCACCCCACCCCCTTCTCGTTTTTAGCAGCCACTTGTTTTCACTGCGGACCGACGAGGTGCTGCCTCCTGCGTCGGCTGTTTGTTTGCAAAGCGACTGTATTTGTTCTTCCTGCGTTCAGCTGAATGGAAACGCAAGTCCTCTTTTTCCTGCGGCTGCACAGAAGCACAAAGCAGGTCATTTTTTATATGTATGTAGATATACTGTAGATATATAATTTCTTTAAAGAAGTTATTTTGAAAGTGATTTATTACACTGAATCCTGTTTTATTTGAATTTCAATTGACATACAGACATATAGAATCAATGAGAAAATGTTGAGCAACAAAATCACATTTGTTGGTTCGTATAATCTGTCCGTGTCAACAAAAATAGTTGGGTGTTTTTGGGGCTCTGTTTCAGCACTCTTAAAGTACATTCAGGAAACTTGCTGGGATAGTAAAATAAAAGCCCCCCTTGTGAACTGCTGTGCGTTTAGCGTCCTGGTGATACTGGTTGTGTGACGTATTCCTAAAGTCATGCCACAGCAACACAATGACTCCACAGGTGCATTGGTAAATAAAAGCAACTTTCTCAGGTGCACTGAGACATAATTTTGTGTTCAAAGTATGATTATAAAGTGAATAGATATGTTGTTTGATGATTGCTAATTTGTCTCTATAGAATTATTCAAAATCAAAACATCGTTAGTGAAAAAAGTTCAAGCAAAACGTTCAAACTTAATAAAGTTCTATTTAAAAAGATTATTATAGAAAATGTAGCCATGTTGCACATGTTTATAAATGTATGAGCTGCAGACACTTATTTGTGGACACGTCAGGTTTGAATTTTCAAAGTAAAAGACTTCAGAGAAAAATAAGTGGTCAACCAGCTCAACCACAAGTATGAGGGACAGAACTTTTTACAGTGAAACATGCAAGAAGTCAGCAATGCAGCCGCAAACTACACACAGTATGAGAGACTGAAAGGTTGATGGTGCCAATTTTTACTCCTAAACTGTGACTGAGAACAGTTTGTGACTGTGACATTCGTTCCACCATGTAAATTTCCAGCTATTATTAAACACATCAAACATGCACGAAAGTCTCTTTGCACTGTGTATCACAGATTTCAATGGAGCAGTACTTTAGTTTCTAATGAGATATTTTGCAATGGATCAGAAGCACTATCCATCCTGTTCCTAATCAGGCTAGTGTAACTTAAATTGAGTTCAAATTGGCCAAAATATCTTACTTGCGTTTTGTATTTCATTGTGGGTAAAAAATAGTTGCCCAAAGAAAGACCAAATCACTTTATTCACATTTAACCTAAAGTCCTGTTGAAACTGAAGTTAATCCGAATGTTCCCCAAAACATAGAGAGAGGAAATCATGAAAACCGCATCAAAATTCAGCTTTTCTTTGTGGTGCTCCAGACGCTGTTATCGGCGCCACGAAACCCCCTCAAAAAGAGAGCGCGCCTCGTTTCCCCATTAAAGTGCAGTGGGCTTGTCAGGCAAGCGCGCTGTCACGGGAACAGTTGTACAGTGTCTTAAGTGGCACTACCCCCTTCTTTTTTTAAGGTCTGAGAAAATAACACGGAAGGTGAGGCCAAACCTCAGCCTGGGATGACAGAAGAGGAACTTTGTACTGACCAGTAAACACTGTAGAAACTGTCAGCTGTGGGGGCTGCAAGATGTCATACTCTACAATCTACCACTCGACCTGTCAGCACCAGCACACACAGACACACACACACACACATGCAGGGAGCAGGCCTGCACGCGTGTGAAAGTGCCAGTGTGGTGTGTCGAGCGGCTGCTGTCGTGCTATCAATCTTGGTTACGAGGCCAGTGCTTCCCCGCTACGTTAATTTCATGACCTCTGGACCCAGTCTCATTAAATTAAATTTCTGATGATTCCCTGATTCACGTACAGTCTGCTCTCTGTGGCCTGTCATTCAACGCATCCTGACGAGAGGAAAGAGGAAAGCGCCCCCCCCGCCCCCCCTGCACCCCTCCCTCTTTTTATTTTATTTTTGGACCGGATGCAAATTAAAGCAACAGCTCTGGGATTCAAGAGAAGAGAGGGGGTGGGGGGGTAGAGGGGGGGGGAGGCAGAAGAAAGATGGAGAAGAGAGGATGAAAACATCAAGGAAAAAAGCCATTGCGGGGAAGGTTGAGTCTATTTGCCGCACACCAAAGGGGGTTAAGACAGGGTTTTGGCTGGTGAAGACAAGCCAACAGAGACACAAAGCGCTAAATCTAAAAAGTTTTCTGAGGCATTGTTTGGAATCCCTAACAAGGGGACTGTGAACAACAAGGAACATAATTTGGATCCCCCCCCCCCTCTTGCCTACCTCCCCACCATCCCCCCCCCACCCCCTCTCTTCTGTTTTCCCTTTTTCCATGTTCCCAAGCACATAAATAGCTATCTTAACAACTTGATGCTATTTTGAATAGGGGCTGCATCTCCCTGCGGATTTCCATGAGTGAGGCAATTTGCCGGCGAACAGGTGCATTTTTAATGCTTTCATACAATTAAAACAGAATTTACCTTCCCTCTCCTATTCCTGTTTTCAGAGGTGCCCTCCTTTCATACCTAGGTTGAATTGATTTAGTTTGTCTAATTAAACTCAGAATAAGATGTTAATTACCTAACAAGGTCACCTCTTCTCTACCACCAAGTTTACCATTGCTATCCTTTTTTTTTCTTCAACGGTATTTTTCTTCAAGGATTCAAAGGGAAAGTAGAAGAATGGTGTTAATTGCCTATATGCAGTGTCCCATTTTTAAATTTGAACGTCTTTTCCTTTCCTTGGCTCTTTTTAAGCTTTGAGAAAATGGGGATTCATTGTGCCATTGTTCCCGTCCCTCTTGTGCTCCACTCAGAAACAATGTGTCAACTCATCACAATATGGTCTTTGTCTACATTTACCAAGTTTCCCCATACTCTGGCGTGGAGGAAAGGAGAAAGACTGATGGCAACAATGGCTAAGAAAGAGCACGGATCAGAGAGGGAACGCCGGAGTGATTCCTCTCCACCACAGGCGATTGGTTCAACCTGTGGAACTGTTGGTTTAAGCCGGCTTTTCGCGGTAGTTTTGTCCCCGAAAAGGGCGACGCAAGAGCTTCACTTTTTCTCACCAAAATAGTCCAAAAGGAGATAACGCTCCTTCAGGTCTAGAACAAGTGATTCAGTTTCCCCCTAAATGAACTTATACGCGTTCTTTCACACCATAGATGGAACCCGGGATACCTGTGCACACATGGAGGCGGGGCAGAACCTTCCCACTGTGAGGTCTGAGCGTCAGCATCCGCAAAGTTCAGTCCAAATGTCCCTGCCACATGTGATCAGAATAATTAGGGCTAACCAGTGAAAAGTCACCATGGCCAACATGGTGGGCCAATGGAGGTTAAACATTCCCCTTGATTGATGCTTCGTGCTCGTGATGCTCACAGATGTGGTCAGTGGAATTTGGGTTCACTTTGCGATGAGATTCCGTCCCATGGAAACATAAGTAAATCGCATTGAACAGAAGAGAGTTGGAGCGACACGAGTTGAGCAGTAGAAGTCGCAGTTTTGGCGAATACAACAGAAATGCCTCTGAAGGACAACAAACAATGCTGGAAAGCCAACCGCGGGCTCGCCATTGATTGAAACGGTGTCAGCAAACATTACTGTTCAGTGAAGTGACGGCAATTTTTGAGTGCAACACGGCTTCGATGTTGGACGAACGAGCTTGTGATGGAGATGCCGTGCAGCCAGGTGAACCGTGTTCGTCGGGGAGCAGCGGAGTGCCGGACCACTTCAGCCCAATCCAAGGGATCTCCAAGCGTCCACAGCAGCTGGCTGCTATGAAAGCCTGCCGGGTGGGAAGAGGTGAGCAGAGACAAGTCAGGGGGAAGAGGGGGCAAACGGAGAGGAAGTGTACGTGTGTCGACTGGGAGGTAAATTAGACGTGTAAAGTGAGGCTAATAAAATGTGACTGCGTGTGGTGACCCCTTGTCAAGAGTGGGCCCGCTCCTCCACACCCTCCTCCTTGCTGACACCCAGTCAGACCCCCCCACCCCCACCCCCCCACCCGCTGCCAAAGTCTTCTATGACGGGTACAAACCACTGTGTGGACCAACGCAGCCTCGTCCTGTCGTCTCCTGTCTCTCCACAGACAAGAATAACCGGCCTCGTTTCAGGATTATGTCTGGATTACACTTAGAACACACCTTACATGTAAGGACGTCTGCTGCTCACGCAGTGAAATTGGATTTCATTTTTTTCCTGCCGCAGCGCAGGCTCCACCCGGCTCCGACATCCATCACGCCATGATTGGATCTCCCGCGGATTTCCAACCGGTCTGGTAGCCCTCCTGTCCGACGAGGCCAGGTGAACTAATCGAATGAAACGACGACTTAAGTGGTTGGCTGGGAGATTTTAACTGTCCCCTCAGAGAACTCGGCCCTGAATCGGAACATGCTTCAGAAAGTCATCACTCCGCGAGTCTTCCGCTTGACAAATAGCAGTCGGGCAACCAGATCTGGTCCGGTTTGCTGTTGATGCTCGGTTAGCACCTCGGAACAACCACGCCTGCCTTCTCGTTTGCTGCCGCCGTGTGTAAAACAATCCGATTTCATTTGTTCAATCCAACTTGGCTTTATTTAAGAAAGAGCAGAAGCAGGTTACAGCTCACAATGAAGTTGACTTCCAACAGCAAGTTATTTACCGGAAGCCTGATTTAGACAGGGAACACCATCAGTTCCTTCACCATGTAAAGGTGGAGGGAGTTGTGGGCAGAGAGAGAGAGTGAGCCAAACCTTTAGCAGCTTCACTAATCCGCTGGTCAAAAATTGACCTGGGTCAAGCTCTTTTGGGGTAAAAGCTTCACTGAGACACGTAACTTGTTTCTTAACTTGTACACCTGCATTGCCCAGTGTGACAGCAGCCTCATGGAACACTGACTCGGACACCCAGGACCTTTCAGGGCTGCAGGAAGACATTGCAACGCACTGCCCCGGCCTGTCCCACACTGCCGTGCTGCTCCCACCTAAAGTTTGCTCACATACCTTCCCTACCCCGCTCCCTCCATCCTCTTTCTTTTTCTCTCTCTTGAATGCTATCGGACCTATTCTCGCTTGTTTTTTCAATTTTTTTTTTTATCTCCCACCCCCAACTTCCTACCCCACCTCCTCCCACCTCCCTTCCACCCCCCCCCCCCTTTTTCCTTTGTATATGCTGCTGTATTTATTTCTGCTGAAAAGCCAGTCTAGTTCATTTGCTAGTCGGCTGGGCAGAGCAGGGCTCCTATTCTTAGGCTTTTATTAACATCATGGACTGCACAACAACAGCCACAGAATCTATTATTCATTAAGTGTAACCAATATAAAATTTAAAACAGTCTGGGCTTTTTTGTGGAATTATGTAAGGTCAGCATAATTTTCTGCCTATTAATAATATCTATATCATCTTTTCCTTAGTCAGCTCTATTTAAATATGCAATCATTTACAGCTTTTGACTATGTGTGTGCACACCCAATTTCCAATATTCCTCTAGTAGACTTTTTATGCTGACATCAATGGCAAGCTATTAAAGACAGTATTTCATTATTGGTTCCTCTTCCCCAGTGGTTATTTACAATCCCATATATACTAAGCACTGATATTAAAGGAGACCATTTTAATGAGGTGCTATCTGCCATGGCAATATGTCTTTCTCCGAATGAGATTGTGTTTAAAGATTTTTATCAAGAAATGGCTGTTCGGCAGGGTTATGTTTTGTCCATGAAATATGCATTTCATATCTCTTTCATTTCATTAACATAATTTAATTTGTGCTTTGCATTCTGTGCATAATACATATTTGATTTACAAAACAAATATTTCCATTAGAAAATGAATTTCATGCACGGAAAAGGCAGAACTGAGAGATGTATTGTAAGGAAATAAGAAAAAAGGGAATTGTATTATCTTTGACTCTGGAAAAAAAACCTTGGCAAGGAGATACACACTCAATAGATTTTTTTATGCACGTGCATGCGTTTGTGTGTGCGTGCGTGCGCGTGTTTGCGTGCGTGCACGTACGCTCCCATCCTTGCATGTTTGTGCAGACTGTATGTAAATGCCCATGATAGGAGCAATGAAAGCGGAGGGTATATTGCATAAAGTTTAGCGCAATACAACACAGATTGATTTACATGGCTTGCATGGGGTTGGGGGGGGCGGGGGTGGTGGGAGGGGATGGCAGGCTGTGTGTGTGTGTGTGTATTGCCTCTGCGACGTTAAGTGCGCCGTTGCACTTAACATTAAACGGCGCACAAGACGCTCGTCTCGAATCTTGATGTTGTGTCACTACTTTTAGGAGTGGCGTGACGCGCCAAGGGGGCGGGGGGTTGAGGGCGCCCGGGGTACGCGGTGTCCCGCGCGCCAGCCCCGGACATCAGAAGCCTCTCACCGTCGTCTCCAAGGTGAGCGGGCTCCGCGCGCGGGACCGCGTGGGTTTGGGCTCGGCAGTGGCCGTCTTTTATATCTCCACTTAAGAGCTTCTTTTCCTCTTCTTTTAGCCACCAGTGGGGAAAGCCCTTTTGGTGTGATAAATTATGAAGTCGCCCCCCCCCCTCTTTTTTTTCCTTTCCTTTTTTCTTTTTTCCCATGGAATGCTGCTAGTTTTAATTAAAGCACTTCACCTTGCTTGTTTAAAGGCTATCACGGGCCCCATGATAACTTTGAGAGAGTGCGAGGGAGAGGGAGATGGAGCGCGGGGCTTTGGATAACACAAAAGCGTTTAAAGCCGGCCCCGGTGAGTTCATATTAATTTGGCTTATCTCTCCGACTAAAGGAAGGGAAAAAAAATCCAGGTAGAAGTGAGACAGATCCTGGGATTTAATGGGCTCAAAAATGTAAAGGCAATGTCAAAACACTCTTTTTCTTAACTTTTTTTTCCTCCCCCTTCCTGAAGGTGTGAGTGGAGAAGGGGAGCCGAGTGGGGGGTGGAGGAAGGTAGGTGGGGGGTGGGGGGGCTTGTCTAACGAAAGCAGTAAGATCAGTGTTTCGGGGGTAACTAGTATTAGCAGGGATTTCAGGCTTGTTTGACACGGCGTGTTGAAGGAATGGCTTAAAATAGACGGCGGCGGCTGAGGAGGTACGCGGAAGAAGAACGAGAGGGAAGAGGGAGAAGGCTAATACCTGGGCTTCACTTCGCTTTGCCTCCCCCCCCCCCCCCGACTCCTCACTCCCCCACCCCTCGATACCGGGGTGCTCAGAGGATATTACCGCTTCTCAGCCCGATCGCTTCTCTGTAACAACCCCCCTCCCCAACCATTTCTGACTTTACCACCGACTCGTCACCGTTCCCTCTGCTTCCCCGTTATTGTCACCCCCGTCTCTTTCCCCCTGTCCCCCCCGCCCCCCCCCCTACAACACACCTCCACCCGCAGGCCCACCCACGGTCTCTCACCCCCCCCCCCACCCCCCTTTCCGAGATAAGTGTTTCTATGCCAGCTGTGACAGGTAAGTTGACGGTAGGTGGAAATGGATTGCCGGGACTGGGGCGGCAGGGGCGGGGGGGGGGGGTTGCGCCGATAGCATCGGGAGTCTCACTTCGGCTCCCAGTCTTTTTAAGGCGGTCGGGTGAGTGACTCCTTTAACATAAGCCTCTTCTGAACTGTGGCGTTAGCGCTTAACACCCCACTCTTCAAACCCAAAATCCTGAACGAGGGGGGGCTTGAGAATTGGAGTGTAAAAAAAAAGGGAGGGGGGGAGAAGAAAAAAAAAGAGCTTCTTGATATCATAATATGTAACTTTGCATGCCGTATCCCCGGCGTAACCGTGCCAGAGGAGGAGTGCTTATTAAGCATGCACACGGGGGTGCGTGGCGCATGGAGCCTGTTATTGTATTGATTTTCCTGATATAGAGTGAAACCTCATTTGTTTCAGTGCACAGTGCAAATATGTTTTATTCTTGTTTTGCCTCATATAAATCATGCAACGTGCATTTTTTTTCCCTCTCCCCCTGCTGTTCGCTTTTTCTTGATAAGGCGCTGTTTGTCTGGGCGGTAAGAGATCTTAGTCTTTTTTTTCATTTGGCAAGCGGCAGCCGCAGCGGCGCATCGCGCTCGGCTGCAGCTCCTCAGGTGCAACTGCATATCTAAATATCAGTTTAGTTACATGCGGTGACAGTGACTCTGAGAACCGGGGGGGAAAAAAAACAAAACAAAAACAACCGACAAAAAGAAAAAAAAAAAAATGACAGCAAATAGAACCTGCTCGCTAACCTTAACAGCGTGAGATATCGCGCTGTACGTTTGTGTACGCGTTGTTCGCTCATCGCGCCTCTCGCACGGAAGTCGCTTCTCTTTCGTTCCCCCCAGTTCCCACAAATCCAGGCTCCGATGGGGGGTCTCATTCGTTCTGCTGTTATGTGACTGCAGGTTGTTGTTTTTTTTTCTTTCTCACTGTTGCCTCAATGACACACGTTGCCCCACGTTGCTTTCAAGTCGGAGGTCTTTCTGACCCAGGTGTTTTATGTCATTCCTTCAGGCACAATTCATCACTAAGACGCTCTCGCTCATTTTCTTAAATGCTTATTCCTTGAAAGGACAAGGGGAGTGCGGGTGACAGCGGGTGGCGGCAGCTACAACATGGACAGGTCGCTCGTCCATCGTGCTGGGTGGACGCATGACACACTCTCTCATACGTTCACATTTGGTGGAGTCACCTCTTGACGTCACATTTTTTTGGGCCGAGGGAAGGAACAAGAGCACCTGGCGCGCGCGCGCGCGCGCACACACACACACACACACACACACACACACACACGCATACACACACACACACACACACACACACAGAAGCCACGAAGAGTACAGGACCTTACAGCTGTGGGGCGAAGACGTCAACCACCACACGTCTATGTGGCCGTCACAAGATTGATACAGACTTGACAGTGTATTTTTTGTTGATGTTGTTCTGTGGTAGATGACCATAAGTTATCATCCTTTTTAAAGCTATATTTCAGTCATATAATACATCAAGGAATGTGGTTCTGACAGCTGCTCAATAATGCAGTTAAGAAGGTATACAAGGCAAGTTATGTTTCCAAAGATGACTTAACTTTATTGAATTGATCAGATATGTGAAAAAATAACCTGTTTACAATATTTACAAAAGAACAGAGCAGGTGTGTCTTGTTGTAGGGCGGCCGCTCACCCAAAATCCTTCTTTCACCCTCATGTGTGCATGCGTGTGAGCCGGCGTGGAGTGAATTTGAGACAAATTGTTTTGTAAATTTTTCGCTTTTATCTTAAAACAACGACGTTGGAGGGCGCCTGACGCGCTGAGGCCTCGGCCATTGTGGTGAGGCGGCGCTCAAGCCGGAACGGGAAGGAATCCAATAACACGTGTTACACTACAGTCTTGGAGCAACTTAAGCGACGGGAAGTTTCCCTCCATGAGAAGCCTTCTCATGTCTGCACGGTTTTATAAACTCTCCGAACGGCTTCCAGATTCCCCCTCTGCCATCCAATTTATTTTTATAGTACATGAATGATATTCCCTACATCGGCATGCACTGCCTTATAGCTCTGACCCAAGTGCCTACTTTAAGTGCATTGCTTTCTCTTCCAGCGAGGCGCTCCTGTGGTGCAACTTGCATCGCAGAGAAGTCAATAAATACATATTCTTTAGTATTTAAATCTGGATTTAGGGGGGTTTTACGCGGCGCGGCATTATTACGAGGTCCAGCGGGAGCGTCATGTATAAAAGAAGCTTTAAAACTTTTATTTGATGCTGTCACAGTGCTCTCTCTGAGTTTCTAAGGTCGATACGTTTAGGTGCTGTACATCAGGGGCGTCGCGATTCTTCTTTTCGTTCGGGGGGGGCCACATGCAGCCAAATTCATAGGTGTTAAGCGTTGGTGCTGCTCCCATCGGCTTTTTGGCCGTTTTGAAGAAACAGAGGATGTGAGAAGGACCCAAAGACAGATGGAGGAGGTGGAGACACTCAGAGGGAATCAGGTGAAGCCCAGGGTGGGAGGAGCTACAGGGGACAGAATGAGATGAGGAGAGGAGAGACAAGGGTCCGACACGGGAATGGAGGAGGGAGGAAATAGCAGCGGCAGGTGGAAGGAAACTCGAGAACAGTGTGAAGTCATGAGAACCTAAAACATGAAAAGCATTAAAAAAAAAAAAAAGAAGCCCATCAAGAAGCCAGGATGAAGCATTTGGAGCCGAAGTAAACACAATCATTCTCTTCGGCATCAGGATTCAGACCGTGTTGCAGAGCGGCGGCTGGGATCAAAAATAATTAACGCTCGCGCGGAAACTGTCTCCCGCTGTAACCACGGCGGCCCGCAAAGTGACGTCATCGCAGGACGAACGGGAAGCGATCGTCTGGTTCGCTCTCTGCCTTTTGGCTTGATCTTAGACCTGCGTAAGTTCTCATTTTCGTTCCTGTAGCCCCCTCCCCAAAGTTCTCTATCGCCCCCCCATCAGTAGGGAGGCCACGCCCCCTTGTCTCAATGTTTGGCGCTTCCTTGTAAAGAGACAGACACCCAAAACAAACCCCCCCCCGACTTCCTGAAAACAAACACGTCCCCGTCTCCGCGTTATCACCTTCGCCCGAACGGACTGCCTGTTAGTGACCTCGGCTCGTTTGTTAACACCAAAGGAGAGGAAAAAGACGAGGGTCGAGGTAGTGGTAGTGGGGGTGGTGGAGGGGGTAAAAAAAAAAAAAAAATCAATGTAATACTGCAGAACTATCAGATCATATGAAATTATGGATTCTTGGTCGGAGCATTCAGCCCCTTGTCTGCCGAGCTGTGCAAATCAATTCAAACAGACACAAAGAGCAAACACGCACGGCGTCACACCACAATAGGAAATTGAAGCCGGGCAGAGCCTCCCCCCTTTTTAAAATATGCCGCTACATATTTGTTTTGTGGATTACCATTCCGAAATGAAATTTGAACAGTTACTTAAAATAATATGCAAAATATATTTCACCCCCCCACCCCTCCCTTCCACTTCTCCTATTTTTTATTATTATTATTCCTCTCCGTGCTCCTGTTTGTTGGAGAGGCGAGCGATGGCGGCCACAATGTAAACACACACACACACACACACACACACACACACACACACACACGGAGCTGCTATGACGCTGATTATGTTTCCAAAACATATTTGGGGGGGGGGGTGTCTTATCCCCATTGCAGGGAGTTGGGCATTTATCCCTTCTTCTCTTTTTTTGTTGCTTCCATATTGCAAGTGTAAGTGGTAAAACATTTATGACGGCGTCTGAGGTGCAGTGAAAGGAGACGTGGGAGGGTTTTGAGGTGTGTGTGTGTGTGTGGGGGGGGGGGATCTACGTGATTTCGGGCTGCGGGCATCCATCGACATCGCGTGCTTAAAAAGGCAACCGCGCTCCCAGGTGGGAACGGCGTCGCGCGAGTAATGCGGAGAGCAAATATTATGAATCGGCAGCTTTATTGCGAGCGTTCTTCTCGGTGGCCTCGTTGGCGGCGTCGCTCTTATTTCTTTGGGCGACCCCCCCACCCCTTTTTTTTCGGAGGCCCCCCCCCCCCATTCCTTTTTTTTTTTTTTTCCCCTTCACCTCCCCGTGCAGGATGTTAGAGCAGATTGATGAGGTCCATTAATTGCATTTCATCTTTGGTGACACCTGAGCAGAATATGGATTAGAAAACGCCGTTTGGAATGAAATCAAATTCACGCGCCCACTCAATACAACCCGCTCAATTGGAGTGCTTTCTCCGTGAACCGGCGGTATCACGTTGCAAAAAGAGAACAAAAGGCCCTTTTGGATTATGTTCCACTGAGCTGCCTTTACACTGCTTTAAACCCCTCACCCTCTTCATATCACTGCCTCCTATCTCGGCAGCTCCACTCTTCCCCCTGTAAAGGCACTAAAAATTTATGCCCCGCCACCTCCTTTTCCTCCTCTTGCCATGTTTTTAAAGGGACACCATCCCACTTAGCCACCTTTCCTCACTTTGGTGCTGCTTTGTGGTTGCCCCACAACCTCACAACGACAGGCAGGATAGAGAACTGCTCAGGGCCCCAGGCCGGGGGGGGGGGCAAAGGGCAGAAAAACTGTAAACGGCTGCAGTGAGAGGTTCCCATGTTTGTCGCTACGGTTTGCAGGCATCCGGGCCCTTAACGCAGTGGATTCGGGTGATGGCAAGACTGTGGAGTGGGCTGAGACAGAAGCGGTTCACACAAGTCGGCTGAGGCCGCACTGTTGGTTGGTCTCTCACTTCACGCTGGGCGACACACAATTCAAGCCCTTTACGTCTCAGCGACGCTTCAGTTGATTTCCTTGTCTTGCTTTAAGAGCGAGCAACTCTGCCGCTTTACCCAGTCGGCGGTCACTTCCACGTGCTTGTAATTTTTTTCGGAACGGAGGATTAAGGTGTTGATTCTTTCCTCTGCGCTGAAGCCCCCCCTGACCCGCTATCACACCACGTTTTCCACCTCTGGTTCTTCATTGATCCTCTTGATGAAATGACTCCTCTTTAACCCCCAACCACACATGAGGCGCAGCAGGGCATTGAGGGTCTTGCTCGAAGGCTCACAGAAGCGGGACCGAGCGCGGCAGACAAGAGGCAGCTTTCGCTTCCCTCACCTCCTACAGTCCAGGGGGAAACTCGAACCTCCGGCCCACCACTTGCGCATCCCTCATCTTTCTTTCAACATTTTCTTTGAATGTTTAGCGCTGTCAGAGGTCTTTGTTGTAACTAGTGGACGAAGTGGACGAAATTGACTCCTTACTTCACATGTGTGTGACTTGATTTCTCACTTCTGGGTCCGGTCTGACTCGAGGAAGCTGTTCTGTGATGCCGAGGGAGCACTTTGAAGAACACATAAACTGAGCAGACAAGGCGAGCAGGCAGGCTCTGCTCACTATTATTTAACCCCTCTGAATTTTTTTCCCCCTTTCCCGGAGTGTTATTTGACAAGGCTTTTTCTTCCCCTATAATATCTGTGTAAATATACTTTTTTTTGACAGCTCTGTCTACTTTTATTGGTGTCAAACCGAGAGCTCGGCTGTTCAAACAGTGCACCCGCGTCCCCCCGGCTCTGCCGTATCCGCAGAACTGCTTCAGACGCCGCGTGTTGTATCGGAGCCTTTTTTCCTTTCTTTTTTTTTTCTCTTTACAGTGTCTGCTTTTGTGTGCGCGCAAAGGAGGGAGAAAAAAAAAGTTGCCTTGTTGACGGTGTCGAACTGATAATATTTTTAGTGCTCGGCACGCGGGGTGCCTCCAAGTGAAGTACTTTTGGCTTCCGACAAAAAAACCCCGTTACACTTGAAGTGAATGTAAGAGTCTCGGCGCTGCGGCGCCACAAAGAGAAAAGCTGGCGGGTAAGTATAACCACGTGGAAGCTTTTATAAGGAGGAATAAAGCGGAGGGAGTAAGGTAAGAGGATGTCAAATTGATGGGGCTGTTGGAGTTGATTTCATGCTTGTGTGAGCGTTCCTCAACCTGTTACTATTGATGCCGAACTTGTTGCTCTCCGAAGACGCCATTAAATTGAACGCTGCCAAGGCTGCACAAGATAAACACCAACAGATCTGCAAGGTACACCCGCGCGAGGAAATAAACACGAAATCTCCGGACGTTCGCCGGCAATCTGTGTCCTGTCCCGCTGCTTCCCACCAACGATCTCTATCCACAGCAGAGAGCAGCTTGAAATTAATAAGGGTGAAGAGCAGTAAAAAAAAAAAAAAGGAATCCAGCTTTTACTTGATTTTATCGGGTCATTTAATGGGATTATATATATATTTTTCCTTTACATTCGATGGTTTTGTGTGACCAAGTCCAATTTCGATGGCACGTGAGCAGTCCAGGTGTTTGAAAGAGGCAATTTCTCACTTCAAGATATACCTTTGTTATAAGATCGAACGCAGAAGTCTGATTGCTACTTCTAGACTGTTGGCGTATTCAAGTTGATTCGCATAATCCTCTGAAAGCTATAGAGGAGATCACTGACTTGACAGATCTCAGGACAGCTTTTGTGTGACACAAACCGTGTCTGTGTGACAGTTCATCGCTTACCAACTGAACAGAAGTCTCCAATATGACCTGTTTTATGACACTGACCAAACGATGGGAAAAGAAGGTTTCAGAGCAGTCAGCTGACGAAGCAGAAATCAACCAACCTACAATCTTCTGTCCCTTCGAATGTTTAGAGTGTTTTTTGATGGGAAGCAGTGAAGAAAAATCGAACAAAGAGCTGGAAGCTACAGAAACATTTTCAGTTGTGTTAACATTTCAGAGTTTCTCCAAGGAAGTGAGCACAAGTTTGTTGGCCACCTGCCACATAGTGACAATGTACCTCAATAATTAAAGGAAAAGCACTGTGACACAGACTAAGGACCTGTAATTAGTTTCCTTCAGTGATCAAAATACCAAGGACACACAATTACACACACACACACACACACACACTTACACACACACACACGCACATGCACGCACGCACGCACACACGCACCTTCAGGCAATTTAGAGTCACCGACTGACCTCACATGTGTTTGGACTGTGAGAGGAAACGAGAGTACCTGAGGAAACACTTGACGCTCAGAGTCACCACAACACCGGGGTGGTGGGAGGTGGTGGGGGGTATGGTGTAGATTACCTTTAACCTAAAAGTGGTGTTGTTTTGTCTTTTTTATGTACTGCTTGCAGAGCGGGAAATTGTGTCAAATTTCCACATTCATGCTGGTTTGCATGCCAGGTGGCCGTTTGGAGTTTCCGACGTCTTTCCCTGATCTTCCCCATACTCGCGACCACTTGTGACATGAGCATGTCATACTTCTGCATTGTAGCCTTTGGCCGTAGATGGGAAGGGGGGGGGGTTGTTTTTAAGCTTTACACTCTGGAGGGTGGTTTCGCTTGTTTTTTTGTCACGTTATCAACCCCCCAGAATGCCATCGCCAGTTTTTTGTTGTTTTCACACGTCGTTTTCACTCTAGCATCGTCGTAGAAACCTTATTAGCGAGGAGCTTTTTTACCCGGAGCACAAAATGATGCAAAAGACACAACAAAACAATTAACTGCACGTTGCCTCTGGAACACTTTTCCAGTCGTCGAATGCCGTTATCCTCCTCTCGTTTCTCTACCCGTCTCCCTTTTGATTCATTCATTTTCCCCCTCATCTTTGCACAACAACAAAAAATAAGCATGAGGTATATCCTTTGTTGTTCTCTTTTCACTCTTTGTTTATCCAGTCTTCACCCCTTTCGCTACCCAGTCCCTCCTGCACCCTCCCCCCATTCCTCCCCTCCCCTCTGCCCTAAGAGCTCTGAAGGGCACCCAGGTGCCCAAGAGGTCGTTGTAATGAGCGCTAATGAGCCCATTGACAACCTCAGTACAGGCTGATTGGTGCTGCAGGCTCTCACCATGTGCTTCACAGAGCACTTCCTGGCACGAACCAGCAAGCCTGCTGGATGCCTGCCTCGCTGTGCCCTCCGTTTGAGCTTAAAGGAGTATTGCGGTTTATTTCAGCCTGGCGCGCTTCCAATCCGGTGGCTGCTGTCACACACTCTTTATCTCCATTGCTGAGATATTGGGGGGAAAAACAACGAGTTCCGAAGGCGAGCAGAGGCTGAGGTTTCGCCCCAGAAATGTTTTAACGTTGTAGGTGATACACTGGCAAGGGTGCGTTCGGCAAACCACCTGAAGAATCTTCAGTGGGGATGACCTGCGAGGGAACGAAATCCAGCTCTACCCTGGCTGGTTCGCGGCAAGAGACTCAAGTGAAGAGGGGCTGTAATAAGTGAACGTTTCATGCCACACCGTCACAAAACAAGTGCAAAGCAATCAAAGAGTGTGAACCTCTGACTGATGCATCCCAGCTTCGACCTACCCCACCACCCTTCGCCACACACCCATACAACACGTCACGGGCTTCTTATTGGCGACTCCAGCTGTTCCATTTCTTGTGGCGTCTGCACACCAACCAGGGAGACGTCCTCCTCCTCCCAGACATCGGCCCGATCCCCAGAGGGGTCGCCACTTTCCGAACCGGCGTCCTGCTTGTCCTCCCGATGTCTTTTAGTGCCACTTCTCGGGGGGTCCTGCCTGTCTGTCTTTGGGTTGTGCCCCTGGACGTTTGTCCTTGAGGTCCAGACCTACTGTTTTAATGAGTTGTCAGAGTGTCCAGATCATTCGGACTGCAGGTAAATTCGAAGGAAATTGCGGTCGGTAAAGATAAGCACACTTCTGTTCGTGTTCACGGGATCCAGGGGGGGAGCTGTGCAGAGCAGCTGAATTTCTGGTCAGAATTAAGATCACAAAACAAGGTGTGGATGCTTGCGTTCTGCTTGAGTGGCTAAGCTGACCAACAGGCCACTCCCCCACAAACTCTGCATATTCCCTCAAGTGCCACAGACAGGGATTCCACTTTATTAGTGCCCGTCAGCGTGCCTCGTTCTTTTGTGCTCTGACTTTGATTGCTCGCGGACGTCCCACTGTAGTGTTTGTCAGATACTCCTCTCTCTCTCTCCCTCTCTCTCTCTCTCTCCCCATTCCTTCACTCCCCTTCTCTCCCTGTCCTTCCTGTCATCTCCGTGGCAGCAGGAGACATCTGGACGACTGTCACGGTTGACACGGTTGGTTGACGAGCACTGACAAATCCCCACGGACGGCGGGAAACAGGAGGAGAGGACTCTCGTTGGTGATGATAAACTGTGCGTGCATGTATCAGGGTGTGTGTGTGTTTGTGGGAGTGTGTGTATGTGTTTGTGGGAGTGCTGTTTAGGACTATTGTTTGCAAGATGATGGTGAAATGAATAATCTCTGTTACAGGAATTCAAATTATCTTCATAAGTGGACATGATCAAAGATGTCTGAGGGACAATTTGTTGCAAATTTGATGCAACTGGTTAAGTTTCAAACTCTAAATCAGCACAACAGTGTCTTTTTGGTCTGTCTAACCACACACAGGGGGGTCCTGGCGCACTGACGTGCAACATCCCAGGTTAACACGGCATCACTTGGAAATGCGGCGATTGCAACACATCACTGGATGTCAGCTCTTCACTGGATCAAGTCAGTACAAATAAACAAACCAAAAGAATGCGCTGGAGTGGTTTTCTCACGTTTTCTGAGGTTACTTATCCTTTTTGGTCGCATTGTATGACACGAACCCGCAACCTTCTGGTCACAAGTTTCCTCCTCTGACTTTGACACCCCCACTGCTTTTTTTGTGGCCATTGTACAAACCAAAGACTAAGCGTAGGAAGGAAAAGCTCTCAGGTGGACAGATTACAAATGACCACAAAACGATATCAAATTCAATTGCTCTTTATTTGCCAACGAGTATATTTGCATTGGGTTAACATGATAACTTTTACATAATGATATGTAACGTAAATGTGTGCCCAGTGTGTACTAGGCTCAGTATATAGAGCCAATAACAAGGCTTTGAGTTATAACCCATGGTGGAGGGTCATGGGTTCAAAGGGTATTGCTGAGTGTCCTTCAATGCATGTGCAGAGATTTTCTTGTGAACACTCACTAAACTCTGAATCTCATCCCATCCTTCTGTGGATCACATGTGCACTGGTAGTGGTTAGAGAGTGATGCCCATCAATTCTGTTTGCAGGAGGCCAGTTTTCCCAACACGGCGGTGTGTTCAGGGTGGTTAGAAACGACTGTGGAAAACCAGGCGAACACTGTTGTCATCATCAACTAGAATTAGTTTGTGGTGCTGTGCTTCTTTTTTCTGTAACTTACGAGTTGCTTATCTTTAAATTCCATTTCTTTAAAGTTAAAATAAAGTTGTTTTTTCCTGCACCCTATATTAAAATGATACTCCTGTACTGTTATGAATTTGGTATAAATACGTTCTGACGGCTACACAGCCTGAACGCACGCGCACACACAAACACACACATACACACACACACACATGCACGCACGCACGCACGCACGCACACACACACACACACACACACACACACACACACACCTAAAATTACACTCCCTCTCACCTCAATCCTGGTGCCTGCAACACGATAGGAGGCAGCCAATATGAACGCCTCTCCATAAAAAAAAGCAGAGTTAGGAGCTGATTGCATTATTTGAATATATGGAGAAATTATTGACTTTTTATGGTTTATTTTGTCTCTGAGCACATTTTGGTCGGCAGCATGAGAGTCGAATTGTTAAATTTGCAAATATGTGTCTGACCCAGTGGGAATATTGTGAATTCTGAAATAAAGTGGCGGAGGTGGAGATGCATTGAGTGGATCCGAATTAAACCCTCCCCCTTGTGGATTTACTGAAATACTTCTCAAAGAAACAGTGTTTGTCATTTATAGCCCCCGGCACAGAGTAATGCTGTATAAAGTTGCATTGTAATGACATATAGAAACAGTGATTACAGCCTAATTCAATTGCTCCATAATCTCATTTCCATAATGGCCTTTATTTGGAACCTCAATTTATTGTTTTCCCAGAAATCATTATACAATTTAGCCCTTAAATCCATTTTGAATATGCGTGCCCACTGAAGGAAGGGGGGGTGGGGGGGTGGTGGTGGTGGTGGTGGTGGTGGGGACATAAGGAATGACACGTGCATAAATATCATACACCAACATGCACAACAGTACCAGCACATGTGAACATACAGAGAGAGACACACAACAGAATCTCACACGGGAAAAATACATGTAGCCAGATATAGTAAGAGAACAACACACGTGCATAGTAACATATACACACACACTCTCTCTGACACACACACACACACACACACACACACACACACACACACACACACACACATACTGATGGCATTATGGTAATGGATAGGCGGGCCCAGCTGGTATATCTGGTGGCAGCAGTGTGAGAAAAGAGGAGGGTTATAATGTGCAAATATTAATGATCCTGGGTTTGGGACTCTGGACACGCATGAATCTTTGTTTGTATGTGTGCGCGAGTTTGAACGTGTGTGTGTGTGCGTGCGCATGTGTGTGTGTGTGTGTGTGTGTGTGTGTGTGTGTGTGTGTGTGTGTGTGTGTGTGTGTGTGTGTGTG
>JASSRZ010025052.1:0-22770 GCA_032164315.1 Malacoctenus gilli | reverse complement strand
CACAGGTCATCTCCTCTTTTACAACAGCACATGACTGGTCAGCACAGAGAATGACACAAAGCTGCTGACTAGTAATGTGATTCCCATCTAAGACACACAAAGTAAAAAAGTTCCCTCTGTACAACATGAGAATGAAACAACCTTAACACTACAACTGTATCGTCGGAGTGCCTGATTTTGGTGGATGTATGCATGTGGGTATACTTTAAACCATGGGTGGGCAAACTTTTTGACTTGTGGGCCAGAATGGGTTCTAAAATTTGACAGAGGGGATAAATGTAATTTATCAAACCTGGGGATTGAAATGTATGAAAAACAGACACAATTGAAGGTGCAGATTTAAAGAAATCCATATTTAATGGAAAAAGATCAGTGGAATCACTTTCAACATTCAGAACATATTATTACCCATCGGAAGAAAAGGGTCTGTCTGGATTAGAGTTATTATATAAACTGAAATACTACCCAGTTATATCAAGATATAAAGAGGTCAGAAACTTTGTGTTGCAAAGCCATCATTTGTTATATCTCATCACTACTTTGAGGGCACTCAGTCGAGCACAAACCTCAGCTATGCTACACACTAATAATTAGCTGGTTATGTTAGCTTACTGTGTGAGATCATCGCATTAGCTGGTCATGTTAGCTTGTAGTATACAGGTATGAATGCATGAATCCTCTTATTGTTTGAAAAAACAAACTGAATTGGTTCCAATGCATCCACAATTGTAGCTGCCGAACAGCATGACGATGAAATCATCGCGAACATGAAGGGGAGCTGTGATGTTGTGTCCTGAGCTAGAGAATAGCCAAGCTGACTTACAGCATTCACCACCAGCAGTTCGTCGGATACAAGGTGCGCTTTCCAAGCAAGTTCCCGGATGAAAAAAAGGTGAGAGTTGTTCTTAGCATGCTGTTAGCTTATGAGAAGTTGGCTTTAAATAGAAATAGAAAAAAACAAAGCATTTGACATTTATTTTAAGAAAAAAGTCGTTTCTACAACATTTCTTTGCTTGCAGTTCATCTTCATCATTGGCAACAGTCATCTGCGGGCCTTCATGGACGAGTACGTTGCCCTGCCTGAAGGGAGCCTGCCCTTTGGCTTCCTGTCTGTCCCTGGAGCCTCAGCTGTCCACTTAAGGACAGAGGTCATTTCAGCTGAGGTCCCCAAGACCCCAGACCTGGTCTGTCTTCTGCCCCCCTGCAAAAACCTCCTCACCTATGACAGCGCAGATGGAGCTGGCAAAGAGTTCGCCAAACTTCTGAGCATCGTGTGCAATCGCTGGCCAAAGGTAAGTTGTGACCTCAAATCTTTGATCGCTTGCAGCATTTTTAGTAGTGTTCAATAACCACTGTCAAGTTGCTAAAACCTCTGCTTGTTTGTCAGGTTGTTGTGACGGACTTCCCCCCCTCGCTGACCGTCCTCCTCGAACGGCAGACCACCTTCCGTGAGGAGTACAAGTGAGTTGCAGAGCATTCAAGTACGCACCAGGAAGAAAACAGCATTATCAATGAACGAATGAATTCTTTAAAGTTGAAAGTTGTTGTGGTCCATGATTTTTAATGCATCTGTACTTTGTGTTTCCTTTCCAGGAGCGGAATACTTCTCTGTGTCTGAGTGTTTCCCGCAGGCTCGGCGTCACCTCTGGTCACCTATGGTGTAAGTACACATTTAGCCTGCGTTTTATATCAGTGTTTTACGACACAAAAATGTACAATTTGCTTCACGTGAATGTGTTTTAATCACAGTTCTCTACTTTGGTCCTTAGTATCACCTGAGTGACAACCATGGGATGCCAGTCCTGGCTGAGAAGGTGTGTATGTCCATCAACAAGCATCTTCAGGCCGCCGTCGAAGCCCCCCTGCCCACAGCCACGCCCCCAGTGTCTCCTCCAACAGCAGAGCCATCGGTGGTGGTCCGAGACCCCAGCATCTCTGAGGAGGAGTTCCACAAGATGCTGGGGAACAAGGACAGCGAGATCTCTCCCCTGAAGGAGGAGAAGGCTGCAGCACTTGCTGAGCTGGCCCTCATTAAAAAGAAATATGAGGTCAAAGTCAGCGAGGCTCAGAAGGGGCTGGCTGCACTGTCCTGTGAGCTGCGGACCAGTGACAAGCTTCTTGATGAGGCTTGTCAGGAGATCCAGAGCTTCAGACAACAGTCCAGACAGAGAGCGGCAGGAGGGAGCAAGCGGAGGACCTCCTCTCCAAGGAGGTGGCACTCATGGCCAAACTGCAGTCAACTCTGCGTAAGTGTCACAAGGTCCAGGAGGAGCAGAGAAACCAGTGGGAGGAGGAAAGATCCAGCCTCCTTGCTCAGCACCACCTCACAGTGTCCACACTGGAGAGCTCCATCAGCCAGATGAAGACCAGTGTTGAGTTGAAACCCGGCCTACATGCATTCAGCAGGGCACAAGTTTCAAACTACATTGCCCAGAATGCAATGTCAAAATGTCCACTGATTGCTTGGGTGAGAGCACAGCTTGAGAAGTCACACTCTCTCCCAGACCTTCATTCCACCAAATAACTTTGGAGGAGAAGGATCAAGATCTGCACAGAAGTTTCCTTCAAAGATGTCAATGGCTCGTGGATTGTTTATTTCTCTTTAATGCCACTTACTTTAAAAGTGCTGCCTATTTTGTTTGATTATTCTACTACCTTTAATTTAAAAGAAAAAAAATCAAGTAAAGGTGCGTTGATCCATTGATTTTTCTTTGTTTGAACTGTGATTTTATTGTGTGTTTAAAATCATAAGTTAAAAGTTAAAAAAGGGTAAAATTCATATTCAATTTCTTTGAAATATTTGAATTGAATTTGATTCAAACATTATTTGCTTAAAAAACATGAATTGGAATAACATGTTCTCAAAAGATATGTTTATTTTGTGAATTGTTGTTAAACCTCTGACAATATTTGCGAAACATTTTTTGTTCGGTCTTGAAGGTTTACAACCTATATTATTGACCAGTATCTCAAAAGAATTAAAAAGTTCAAAAATAAAGACCTGAGAGCTGAAACATTGGAGTCGTTTCCCTTCGTCCTTTGGAGCGAACTTTGCAAGAACTTGACAGTTGTAAACCATCGGAGCAGCCTGGAGAGAGAAGACAAGAGGCTTCAAAACCAGAGCTGTTGACTGAAGAGGATCAAGATGGCTGAAAATGTCTTGGGAAGGACAGTCGACCAACTGAAACGGGAGAGGACCACGGCGAAAAGCAACTTTACCAGGCAAGCAAACTTTATCACAAGGGAAGCGGATGGAATGCTTTAAGGGGAATTAAAGGAGGAATTTAAAACATTTAAATAAAACACATTCTGATCTATTCAGAATTGTACTTGATGCAAATGAGGATTACAGAGTTGGCCTGGACGTAAAAAGGGAGGATGAAGAGAATGATCTTGATTTGAAGCAGGAGGAAGACATAGAAAAAAACTGTGAAAGAAGCCCTTGCCGAAATTAAAGGAATTAAAGACATTGTCCAAACCAACCTGTGGTCAAGGTATGGCAAGAGTGAGCTGGTTCTCACAATCCTGGAGGCAGAAAAGGTCAAAGATCAAGCTGGCAACATACCTGTTGAAAGTCCAAACCTGGAGGGCAATGAAATCCACCTCACTCAACAAGAGGAAAGGATAAGGGAGGCATTTTCAGCATACCCCATATGGGAGAGATGGATTCCAGACTATTCAAAGGATGAGCTGAATGGGAGATTGAAGGAATTGAAAGTTTCCAACAACCTTCTCAAACTAAGGAAAGCTGAATTCGTAACATCAAGAAGGCTTACTGAAGCTGTGAATCCTCCCGCCCAGCCAATTATACCATCACCACTTGTGAGAATTCAACCCACTACTCTGCCCATCTTCAATGGAATTAAAAGTGAGTTTCACAGATGGGGGAAGGATTGGGAGAGCCTGCAAAAGTAGGGGGAGCCCTCTGGTTCACCGGAAGTCAAGAAAATTAAACTCCTGGAAAGTGCAAATGAAAATATTGCAAAGGAGCTCAGACTTTCCACATACACCACAACAACAGAGATGTTCCGAGTCCTCGACAACAGGTATGGGAACAAGTCAACCATCACTGTTGAAATGCTGACCATCACTATTTCCTGTGCCTCAAAGGAGAAGTCAGGAAAGGTGAAGAATGAAAGGACATAAAGAGCAAAGGCAAGTTCACAGAAGAACAAGAAGAATTCCTGGCTCAACTTTCACCAGAACTGGCGGAGCAGTGCAAAAGAGCATTGACCAACAAAGCCTCAGTAACTTTGAAGACAGCAGGCCAGTCTGAACGACTCCAAAGCAATGGGCTTGTTGAATGATAATGCAGGTCACTGCTAATGCAGGCCAGAAGATCGGAACCCTCATTGACCTAGCATCAGACACAAATTATATAACCCACAAAGCTGCCCAGAGACTGTGCCTAAGGAGTGAGGAGATAACACTTGTTGTTCATGGAGTTGGAGGGATGACCATGCAAGTAAACACAAAAAGATACTTGCTAAAAGTAAGAATCAAGACTCCCAGGGGGACAGAGAGGGCCCATCAGCTCATCTGCTATGGCCTGGAAGAAATAGCCAAAGTGCATCAAAAAATTGAGCCGGAGCAATTGAAGCAGTTCTTTCCAGCTGTTGAACTTGATGAGCTGCAAAGGCCAGCAGAAGTTGAACTCCTCATAAGTCACCGAGAGGGAAGGCTTGCACCCCAAAGAGTGAAAGCCATTGGAGATCTTGTTCTCTGGGAGAGCCCTTTGGGAAAGACAGTTGGAGGAGCACACCCTGACTTGCTCGAAGATGTGGAGGTGGCAGCATATGAGTCAAGAACACACTTTGTTCGCTCCATGAGAACAGCTGCTGTCAGATACCAAGAAATCATAGTTCCAACAAAAGCAACCCAGTTACAGCAAGAGGATGTGTCTCAGGACAAATTTACTGGTGCCAGTGACCGTGAGTTCCTTGAGTGGTGGCACTGGGACAGCATAGGAGCTGCATGTGAGCCAAGATGTGGAGGACGCAGATGTGGGAACTGCCCTCCAGGAGGAAAAGAAATGACCCTGGCAGAAGAGAGGAAGTTTGAGATAATTAAAGGAGGCCTCACCTACAAGGAAGAGGATGCTCACTCACCGACTCCACACTGAGTTGCGAGATATCCTTGGACCCAAGATCCAGCCTCCCTCCCCAATAACAAAAGTGCAGTCCTAGCTTGTTTCTTAAGGATGGAAAAGCGACTGAGCAGAAAGCCAGACTGGAAAGCCGCATATGCAACCCAGATCCATGAAATGGTTGAAAGAGGTGCAGCTATAAAACTCACCAAAGGCTGCAGTGCCAGTTTTGCCATTCGAAGCATGGGTGTCTACGCTACTGGCACGAGAATCCCACAAAGCTAACCACGAGGGGGTAGCAGGGACCTTGCTCCGGATGAGGAAAATAGCTTGGGTCATAAAAGGCCGGAGAATTGCCCAAAAAGTTGTTGACAGCTGTGTAGTCTGCAGGAAGAACCGAGCAAAGCAGTGTCAACAGGTCATGGCTGACTTACCTCCGGAGCGAACAGGCCCAGCTGCACCATTCGAATTCACCACCATGGACCTGTTTGGCCCTTATGAAATGAAAGATGTAGTCAAGAAAAGAACAAGGCTTAAAGTATGGGGTATCATCTTCTGCTGCATGGCCTCCAGAGCCATGCACATTGAACTCGTGAGTGACCAATCATCTGAAGGCTTCCTGCTAGCCTATCCAAGGTTCACCTCACTGAGAGGGCACCCCAGGAAACTCTGGTCAGACCCTGGCACTAATTTTGTGGGAGCCAAACCTGCTCTGGAGGAACTGTACAAATTCCTTGACCAACTGAAAAAGTCTGAGCTTGAAGATCTAGCTGCCAAAAATGGAACAGAGTTGTTTCCCTTCGTTCTTTGGAGTGAACTTTGCAAGAACTTGACAACCAGTATGGCCGAGGAGCAATCCGTATGGGCCAGTGAGCAATCCGAGCTACTCCGGACCCTCAAGGACACCCAGGACACCCTTCAGGAGGAGCTCCAGCAACAGCAGCGCTCCAACAACCAGCTCCAGGAGCGGCTGGATGCCTTGGAGCAGCAGATCCAGGCCAAGGCAGAGCAGAAGAAGAGGTCGCAGTGGCAGAGGTTCTGCCAGTTCTTCAGAAGAACTGGCAACTAAGCCACCCGGCCCTCCTTCTCCCCCTTCTGTCCTTCTTCATCTCCCGGCAGCGTGAAGCATCTGTCTGCACACACAACCCGCAGTTAAGGCTGAGGACCCAGCGCATACTGCACTTGTCGGGCCGATGCGACGGCACAGCAAACCATCGCCACCTTGCAGGAAGCCTCCTGAAGGGACCTTCCACCGCTGTGCCCCCCACTGTCAACAAAAACATGGGACAGTCTTTCATGCTGTTTTTTTGTGCCTTCATTATATGAAGGATTGTTTGAATAAAAAAATGATAATAAAAAGCCGAATAAAAAAATATGCGGCCTGAAAAAAACCCTCCTGTTGTTTTTGTCCTGTTTATTTCCACCATTTTCAACTGAGTTTTATACTATTCATGTGTTTTTTTGTGCAGGCTTTGATCGTGACAGTCACAATATCCAGTTTACTTAAACACTGTTGAATATCTCAGGCTGTGAAAACTCTTAAAGGAGTTTTGAAGGTTTCTGAATGATAAATGAGGAATAGATCCATCAAATCAGCAACTATTGACTGAATTAAGACCATTTGATTAGAGCAGGGGTGGGCAAGCTTTTTGACTTGCGGGCCAGAATGGGTTCTAAAATTTGACAGAGGGGCCAGGCCAGGAGCCTTTGGACACACAATGTAATTTATCAAACCTGGGGATTGAAATGTATGAAAAACAGACACAATTGAAGGTGCAGATTTAAAGAAATCAACATTTAGTGGAAAAAGATCAATGGAACCACTTTCAACATTCAGAACATATTATTACCCATTGAAAGTAAGGGGTCTTTAAATTGAGAGTGATGTGCGGCGTGTTCATTAAGGGGGCCCATGCCAAAGGCAAGGCCTCCCTTCTCATTATTGTGCTGGCTTATTCCGCAGCTTCGTCCTCATTTTTCTGCTGACTTTTCGGCACGCGATTAGTCCGTTGTGCAGAGGACTTATACCAAGATCAGCACGCCGATGCGGCTCAATTGGGTGATGTTTGCTCGCGAGTTTTGTATGTAAGTCGTGTCGTTACCGAGGTAAAGGCGAAAAAGCGGGCATTTTTCCCCCATTGACATGAATGGGGAGGCCGAAAAACTCGGCATAAATTCAGGCCACTTCCATGCTTAATCGCTCAGCCTCACGACTTCGTAGAAACAGCGTTCAAGGATTGAGCCAGTTACAAGACATGCAACTCTGACATATTGGAACCACAAGTCCAGATGTCCAAGGTTTGGCCACAATCGTCATTGAAGTTTCGATAAAAATCCGAAAAGCGGCAGTTTTGCTTCTCACTCTAATAATGATATCATCCACTCTAAATTTCAGAGGAGAAGTGAAAAAAAAAAAAATGCAAACTCCTCAAATTCACAAGTTATAGCTCAAAACATAACTGCAGGCCTCCTCTTTCATGTGATGTGATCTTGTTTGAGCTTAGCCTCACGGTTTTTGAGCTACAGGCCTAAGAGTCCAGACAGTCCCATCCGGCACCCATTGTAAAGTATAGGAGAAAAGGACAGATTTTCTGACGAGCTCCCAAAATGCACCTCATTTTAAAACTGCCATAAAAAATTAACTGGGGGGGGGGGGCTAGCTAAAAAACAAAAGCAATAGGTTGGGCGGCCGTCCCTCTCACGGTTCAAGAATTTTTCAGATAGCTGTTACGGTTCAATCGCAATCTGGAGGAGTTCGGGGTGAACAATTTGTTAAAATCTCACGTTTTCTGCTTGGCAGTTGACAACAGGTGTGCCAGATTTCCACGCACGCACGCACGCACGCACGCACGCACACACGGGTTCAGGCCACCCAATCAGAGGCCCTGCTGGCCTGTTTTTCCTTCAGTTTTCGAAACGCTTCTTGTCCGTGGTGCAGTGACGGACTACCTCCAAAATCGGACGGACTACTACCAAAATCGGTTGGGTGAACGGGGCTTGTATTTCTATTTTTTTTTACAAAAGTCATGGCGTTCCAGAGTAAACGGCAACAATGCGGACGCTTTTTTCCCATTGACATGAATGGGGAGGCTGAAAAATGGGCCAAAAACCCAGGCCACTTCGAGGCTTAATGACTCAGCCTAACGACCTCGCACAAACACTATTCGAGGATTGACATGGTTACAAGACATGCAACTCTCACATATTGGAGCCACGAGTCCTGATGTCGCACGGTTTGGCTACAATCGTTGTTGATGTTGAATAAAAATTCAATGGGCAGCAGCCCAAAGCCCCGCTTCAAAATGTCATCAGAAATTTTAGTTGCATAGTTGTCATTCTTCTGCTCGATTTTCAGCGCGCAACAACTCCGTTGGGCAGTGACGGACTTGTCGCAAAGTCGGCACGCCGGTGTGGCTCGATTGATGAAGTGTGCTCGGAAGTTTCATGCATATAAGTCATGGCGTTACCAAGGTAACTGCGAAAAAGTGGGAACTTTTTTCCCATTGAAATAAATGGGAAGGCTGAAAAACGGAGCAGCTTTTCAAAACGCTTCTTGTCCGTGGCTCAGTGATGGACTACTACCAAACTCAGATCGATTGGATGAACCGGGCTTGTATTTCATTTTGAAAGATGTCATGGTGTTCCAGAGTAAACAGCGAAAACGCGGGCCCTTTTTCCCCATTGAAATAAATGGGGAGGCTGAAAAATGGGTCAAAAACCCAAGCCACTTCGAGACTTAATGACTAAGCCTCACAACCTCGCACAAACACTGTTCGAGGATCAACATGGTCACAAGACATGCAACTCTCACACATATTGGAGCAACAAGTCCGGATGTTGCACGGTTTGGCCACAACGGGCAGTAGCCCATGGCCCCCCTTCAAAATTTCTTCAGAAATTTTAGTCTAGTTAAAATACTGTACCGCTGCTGTGCATAAATGCGCTATTTTTTCAAAACACGGTAGAGAAACTCACATTTCAGTGGGAACAGTGTTGTTCTCCTTTTTTGCCAGTGCATCAAAGTCTGGAGTTACTTTTGTTGTGGCAATTCTCAAAATGGATCTGAGGTGTTGGTCAGTTAACCGGGATCTGTGATGGGCTTTGTTGATGTTCATGACGCTGCAACAAAAGTCAGTGTGTCTAGACTAGTGCGCTATCTATCGGGGAAACGAGGGTATTGCAGGGGAAAGGGCAATGAATGAGGTTTTTACACATCCATCGGTTTTTAGTATAATTTGGACAAGTTCGGCGGGCCGGATTAAAAAGCATAACGGGCCATATATGGCCCAGGGGCCGTAGTTTGCCCATGTCTGCTTTAAAGAGTCCATGTTAGACAAGGCAGCTCTTTATAGGGAGCACTTTCTGACAGGACTTCACCTGGTTGGAAAACCACAGTAACTGGAGGTATATCTCCTCCTGTTGCTCAAACCAGAACAAGATGGATTCTTGTGCACAAATTTGATCTTTTCCTACAAAAACTGTTCAGGAATAAGTATTTCAGATAACATATAAGGCAAGAACTAAGCAGTTCAGTTGCCAAATCTTTCTTTGTTTCCGTTGTACCCCAGCTGCTCTGATTTGTGAGAGCGCCTACACTGCCACTGGTCTAAAGTTGCTACACAAATATTGCCTAAAGTGGTATGGATTGATGGAGATACTAGCTGCAAGCTCTTCCAGGCCAAACTGCATCAATGCTGCACAGTTCACGTAGAAAATATATGGGACACAGTCATTCAATGCAGAGACTAACCTGAACTTTTGACACATGTTTTGGAAGCCAGGTGGCCAGGACTGGAGCCAAGCACTTCTGGTCCACCTCATTGATTGATTGATTGATTGATTGATTGATTGATTGATTGACTGATTGATTCGTTCATTCAATCAGCTCCTATAATGACTTTCCCTCCGATGATCACAGCAGGTGCCTGATCTGACAGGGTACACCCCGGACAGGTTGAATGTCGATTCCATGCACTGAAAAATCTGATAACTGGGAAGAAACAGAGAGTTGAATTTTACCAGACATTTACACATTTCAGTCCAAGAAAGCTCTTCAAGTGTGTTGTGATGTGATAGTCACTACATAGGCCTACCTGATATCTTCAGTGTTCTAGAAAACCTTGAGTCTGCAATACAGGTAGCATGCTGCTGCTGCTGCCCACTGGTTAGCTCTTTTTGTTGTTGCTCCTCTGCTGCAGGTCAAGTTCGCTCCTTATAATTATGCTAAATGATAAGTTGATTGAGTTTTTGTTAATTCTTTTTTTCTGTATGACAAGTTTTCTTGTCACTGCAACAGCATATAAAGAAAGTAATAACCATGAAATATGAATGTAAATAGCAGTTGCATAAAAAACACATAAAACAAAATGAATCACATCAACTTGTACAGATGCCCCAATGCATCAGAGTATTGTACAGGATCTTGATGTATAAATATACCTTGTCATCATCAGAAACTTGCTTTTGTCTGTTTATTGCACAGCAGGTTGGTGTTTTACAGGATTTAAAATTCAAGAAATTAAACACTGAACAAATTCTGTGATGCATCTTCACAGGCCCTCTGTCATGTTGGTGCACTGCTCCAGGTTGCATGACTTCCTACTTTATGTGTCTTATGTGTGTTTTCCTGTTTCCTCCCTGATGTGTCTCACCTGTGACCTGATTGTCCCTGCCTGTGTACAAACATTCCTCACTCATGCCGGTTTGTCCTGAAGTTTTCCTGTTCACAGATTTCTCATCTGCATCGGTTGTTATAGTAATGACATAGCATCTGTCACCTGTGACATAAGACAAATTCAACAGGGATGTCAAAAGAAACAGTTAAAGATTAACAAGCCTGAAACATCTCACAATTCAATTATTGGTTGTTTCAAGTAACCTGACCATGAGATAAGATGTCAGCAGGCCAAGAGAATCACTGCAGCCCAGCAAAAAAATTATAGACATCACAGAAACTAGGGTTGTGGGACAAGTCTGTTTTCTTGGTTGAACACAAAAGCAGACAAGTCTGTATGTGGTTTGGATCCGTCTAAAAAAAAAAAGGACCCCTCTCTAAATTTTCACGTTAGTGAAGCTCAACACTGGTGGACACACCCACGCTCCCTAACGTTCCAAAGCAGGAGCCTTCACTGAAGAGCACAAGGCACTCAATGAAATCCAAGATTGAGAACCACTGCTTTAGACAACAGGTTGTCTTTTATGTCTCCTGTCTGATGGAGGTCATCGCTTTGTGATTCCACCTCCGCTCGCTGAAGTCTTGACCAAAACTTTCATTTTGTTTGACTGAATATTGAGTGAATATCGGTATTAATTTTCTCACGAAGGCCACTTTTTGAATGCAAGAGTAATATTTGAACCATTGAACCAACTATACCATTTTGTCAGACATACAACAATTGAGTTGGAAAGTTGGTAGACTTGGAAAAAATGCAGAGAAAAACAGTTTTCATGTGTAATATCTGGGCAAATTGGCCTCGCTACACAGGCGCAGAAATAGAAGTATTCTGAGTTTAATTACATGACCACCATAATTAAACTTTTAACAAGCATGCTCAAGTACAAAATGGTATAATTACATTGCATTTAGACTGATTAAAGACAAAAATGTGGCACTTTACTGAGTGAGTTGCATGGGAATATACATAGTGGGAGATAAGTTTATCCGTAAGCATGCAGTGTTTCTTTCGATTTAGCGTGTGTGTGCGTGTGTGTGTGTGTGTGTGTGTGTGTGTGTGAGTGTGTGTGTGTGTGTGTGTGTGTGTGTGTGTGTGTGTGTGTGTGTGCACGCGTGCGTGCGTGTGATGCACATGAATCATGCAGGACTGCTCTTTGAATCCCTCCTTGTGTGAATCCTCAGTCCTCTGGAGAAGTGCCAAATGAGATCAACTGCAGTGAAATTCCTTTGCTTCTAGAGACACAAACACATCAATTACAGCCCACATCTCTGCCCACCCTGGCTTTCCCTCTGATCCCTGCCATCCCTCCCGTTTCCCCCCCTCTCAGTGTCCCCGTCTTCAGCTCTGTTATCTTGCTCTTGCTTATTTATTTATTATACATGAGGAAGCACCGGAAAACGCTCCAACGTATGCATTCAGCCACCCATTTTCTGTAAATGAAGCCTTGGATATGCAAATGGAACATGCAAATATTAGAGTAGGCGCACGCCTTTGCATATTGGAACATTGCCCGCAGGAGATGGCACATGTTCACTTTGTATGCATTAACACAAATGCGTGCTTTGTGCGCACATGCATGCGATTTACATGTCAGATTAGCAGCATGGCAGAGCTGGAAACAATCAATCAATACTCATCACAAGACCCGGCTGCAGGAGGAAGGCCGCACAAAAGGGATACTTTTAGAGGTACACTACGCTTGTGTTGTGGGCATTTTGAGCCAATGGACTTTTGGGAGGGAGTTGACCCTGCAACCAGATGGGGGTGAGCGGAGCGGTGTTCCCGGAGCCAAGCCAAACAAGCTGCTTGAAGCTAGGTGGCTAATCCTGCAAGGACTGCTTGCCTCGGTTGGAGCGGGAATACGCGTTGCCGCCAGGGGGATCCACACTCGCCAGAGTCGAGGACAACTACGGTGCGGGATACTGCGGCCTACACCTGCTTTTTCGGACGGACGCGGATCGATGGGTAGGAGTATCATTCTTCCGAGCTCTAATGTTTGAACCTGAAGCATTATTAAAAAAGTACCAAAAGTCTCAAATCAGGGTTGTACTGTGTGGCACTTCTCCTTAAATGGAGTCAAGCCACTTTTCTCTGATTCCTTCATCCTTCGCGGACTACGTGGAAGCTTACATTCCTTTTTGAGCACCCTGGAAAACAGTACCTCGATGCCACAGAAGGTCATATTATACCCCCCAAACCCCCAGAAAAGTGAATTTCGATGTCATGGGACCTTTAACATTAAGCATTAAAAAAAATGAAAGTTTAAACACTAAAAATTAACAAATTACGCTCTGGCATAAAGTCTTTCAGATTCGGATTCTAAAAATATAGTTTGTTGTTGCTCTATTTGACATTTCTAGTCAGTTTGATAATTAACATGTGTAATAGATAAAAATATCTATCTGCCTCCAGCAACACACTTCCACACACTTGAAGCATTAGTATGTAATCACAGTGTGGAATGGGGCTGGTCTGTGGCATAGGCCACATAGGTGGCCATCTAAGGAGGGGGCACTGACCACTGGTAAGAGCACCACGGGCTTTGCCCCTCCCTCTCAATCAGCAAACAATGTTAAAATTCAAACTAATAAAAAAAAAATCCCAATGCACTGCAATGTTGCTCTGAAGCTCAACGGGCAACTGAAAAACAGCTGCTTCATCGAACAGTCTGGAATCACATCCCCCCCTAAAGAAAAAAACCCATTGGATCTCTCTTTATGCTGATTGTAAGAAGTGTGTGTTGGTCAGTTTGAAGACAGCAGGAAAGGAAAAAGAATTCATACTCAAATTTCATTATTCATTATTTTTGTGCTTTTTTCCCCCTTTTTCATCAATGCCTTATCAAATAAACTATTAGTCGATGAGAGGAAACCAGATTGCCTGGAAAAAAAAAACCTCTCATCAGCACCTCACGTGTCAGGTGATGTTTCTCACCATGACACAGCGAGTTGTGGGAGGACTTTACAGACCCTCAGGGAGCAGCTGCATGTATTTCATGCAGTCACCGGCCGTTCTGCCGAAATGCCCCTTTTATGAGGAGCTACCTGTCTTCTTCCACAGCTGGTCTCGGAGCCCCTCCTTGTTTACCTGGAGGTGGAACAGAGCGTCCTGCTTCTCCTCGATGATGCCGTCTTTCTTGGAGATAATGTCCTTGTGATGCTCCACGAGAAGTTGACATTTGGACATTTTTCGCCCGTCCTTTTTCTCCAGGTCCTCAAGACATTTCTGCAGATGTTTGTTCTCCATCTTCAGACACTGCATTTCATATGAGAGATGGTCACGAGCAGGTTCATTCAGCAGGGTCTGCTCAAAGCGCCTGCTCTCCTCTTTGAGGATGGAGTTCAGCGCGCTTTCAGCATCCAGCCTCTTCTCCAGTTCCAAGGTCCTCTCCTGGAACTCCTTCTCCTGCTGCTGCAACCTCTGTTGCATTTCGCAATTGTGAGTTTTCTCCAGTCGGAGGTCCTCCTCCAGAGCAAGACGAGCCTCGAGTTCGGCTTCCAGCCTTTCTTGAGCAAGCTTGGCACTCTCTGCGGTCGACTCGAGCACAGCAACCGAAGTCGGGTGCTCATAGGGCAGCGTTTGGCATATTTTTTTGGGGGGCGTTTTTTTTTTTTAAAGATGTCATGGTGTTCGAGAGTAAACGGCAAAAACGCAGGCACTTTTTCCCCATTGAAATGAATGAGGAGGCTGAAAAACGGGTCAAAACCCAGGCCACTTCAAGGCTTAATGACTCAGCCTCACAACCTCGCACAAACACCATTCAAGGATTGACAAAGTCACAAGACATGCATCTCTCACATATTGGAGCCACAAGTCCGGATGTCGCACGGTTTGGCCACCACGGGCAGTAGCCCATGGCCCCCCTTTAAAATTTCTTCAGAAATTTTAGTCTAGTTAAGCTATTGTACCGCTGCTGTGCATAGATGTGCAAGTTGCTATTTTTTTTCAAAACATGGCAGAGAAACTCACATTTCAGTGGGAACAGTGTTGTTGTACTCCTTTTTTGCCAGTGCATCAAATTCTGGAGTTAGTTTTGCTGTGGCGATTCTCAAAATGGATCTGCGGTGTTGGTCAGTTAACCAGGATCTGTGACGGGCTTTGTTGATGTTCATGACATCCAGTTTGTCGAGTTTGTATCACCATTCGTAAAAGCCACCATTCCCAATGGCCTCCATCCCTCACAGAAGAGATACCAGCAAAGCAATGACTGTCAGTTGATGATGTTAACATGGACTATGGCACTAACTTGATATCACCTTCCAACTGGGAAACAATATTCGTATCTAATTACATAGGAATACCTTTCTACACATTCTGTGCTGTTAAAGGCCAGGGATTCATGGATGCTGAACCGCAAGGGAGATGCAAACACAATAGGATGTTGAAGGCAGCAGACCTGAGGATTGTGTTTCTTTTTTTTCTTTTCACTGGTTCCCTGGGCCACCCACACACACTGAGCAGAGTTTCTGCAGTCACAGGACACAAAGCTGACAGGCTGATGGAGGAAGGCACTGGCATCAACCGTGATGTAGCTCTTAGCAAATGAAAACACTACATGTTTGTAATCTGAATTGACCACATATGATCAGTGTGTCACTGTAAATCCACCTTGCAGTCAGCAGCTGCAATTTATTTGCAAGCAGGCATGAATTGTCTCATCCAAATGTCAGTATCCAAATGCATTATCAAATATGCTGCACAAACCAGCATGATTTTTGACTGATTGGCTTTGTGTTTGGAATATGACGATGCAATGACTTGATTTCAGATACACTGAGTATTGTATTAATCCTGATGACCTCAACTGTCAACCGAAGAGGGTGGCTGTTTCTTTTGTACTCCTGAGCTGAGAAAAAAAGGGGACATTGTTCTTGTCCAATAACACTCAATAGAGAAAAAATATAAAGACATAGTCCCACACCGTGACCTTACGTTGATCTTGTGTTTAACTGTAAGGAGCTGACAAGTCACATTTGACCAGAATTAGTCCTTTGATCCCAAACTGATGACGAATCAACTTCCAGTTTGAGTTCAAGGCACTGGAAAAGTCTCCATTTCTAAGAGCAGGCCTAAAACCTTGTGTGCAGTGTTTGAATAACCTCTTCTTTGATATCATCTTGTTAAGACAATTGCCTCCTGCGTTTTCGTCTGCTGCTGTGAGAAGCTTTCGCATGTTTTTCCTCTCCACTTTGATAAATTCAGTTGAAGCGGGTGTGGTCACGTCAGGTGTCATTAGGTTGAATCAGGTCATCATTGGAGGGTTATAGCCATGCTAGACAGCTGCACCGTCGAGAGCTCTTTTTTGTTTGATGATTGATCGAACTGGGATTTGATGATTTTTTTTTGTCTGTTTAAATACAATATTGTCATGGGATCTGTTTTTTTCTGCTCACAAATGAAAAGGTAATAGTGCTCATGAGGCATACATGTAACTGACCAATGCTGTTGCCGGTATTATGAATGTGACTGGGTTTCTCCTGCCTCTTACTCCCCCTTCATGCAGTGTGTTTTAGGCAGTCCTCCCCAATGATGTCATGTAATAAAACCAGCTTTTTCTTCTCTCTTGAAAAAGTTTGACAAAGATAACATGAAGTTAGCTTAATCCACGATTTCTGTCATTATGTTTTTTGTATTTTTTTGCTGAGGCTTTTGGAACAGCAGAATAATTAGATTTGCCAAACACTGTGTCTTGTCTCCAAATTATTCATTCTGTGTGGTGTAATTAATGGTGCAGCCCCACGGGGCTTCATCGAAAATTTAGGCTTATTAATTACAAAAGTGGAGTGTTTAAAAAAATGGCAACACTGTTAATGTCTCTGTGAACCATGAATTGATGGTAAAGTGATTTGTGACAGGAGAAAGGGGCTTAGAATTCAGAACCAGAGTTCACACTACACACACAAACACACACACACACACACACAGATGCGCGCACACAGACAGACAGACACACACACACACACACACACACACACACACATAGAAGGACATAGAAGTTATGACATCTCTTCATTTGCAAGAAAAGCTGCAAAAGAATGTAGTAATAGTTGCTTGTGGTGGGTGGGTAACAGGTGTTGGCAGAATGGCTGGTTTAATTCTTGCTGTGATGAGAGCTGGCATCGCCATAGCCACGACAAGACCAGGTGGCTCCTTCGTGAAGCTGATGCGTTTCAAAGGCAAACAGCTGGAAGGTAATTCAACTAATTTCCAGGCCAATGTGATGGAGCCAAACTCCTGGTAGGAGAATGCACTCATACATTACTTTTGCCTTTTTACTTCGGAAACGCACGTTTGCACTTTGCCCAGCCTTCCGGAAAACACAGAAGTGACAGTGACGTGAAGTGTTACACATTAGACTTTAGCTTGGAGCTCAGGCAAGTCAGGACTCAGTTGTTGTCTCTCAAGGTGAGGTTCAAGATGTAAACAGCAGACCCAAATCTCACAGAAGCAGTTGTTGAAGGCCTCAGATAAGAAACCTCCCAGTTTCCCGGACAGAACAGTGGCCACATATACACAGTTTTAAACATATGTTAACATCCTGTCTGGCTTCGGTTGGCAGCAAATGTTACAGCCAAATTGACCAATTGTGGAACGCCAATTTTGTGTTGGCACTGAGGCCACACCCTGAAGAACAATTGTGAGACACAGAAGTGTTCACCGATCGGACTGCGGGCCAGTTTGATACAGTCAGAGTGCAGTGCTGTTCATTGCCCATTTTCTTTCAATCAAAGGTAAACTTTTTTTAGTTGTTCTGAGTCTTCTGTAGAAATCAAGTGTACTGGGAGGGGCACAGAAGGCCCTGAAGGCCTCAGCTCGAACAGGCAGGTTTGTGTAGTTGTACCCTGTGTTTTTGATTGGGGTTATTTTTGCAATAAAGCAAAGAAACCAATTTAATAGTGTTGTCACTGGTGCGACAGTTGAACTGTTATTGCTATTAAGCAGTGAGCGAAATGTGTCGTGCAGGAGTCTGGCACACTGCGACCTAGCTATCTTGCATGCACACTACATCAGTGCTTTGTATCGTTATAAAGAGGTACTGAACCCCTTGAAATTGTACAAAATTGACCAACTTCTCGATGCTTTTTATTCACTATAGTTCACTTTTTAATTTATTTATTGCAGTAAATCCCATAATACTGTAAATATGAACTGTCATCAGAGATTAGGGAAGATGAAGAACTTGCTTCTTTGAAAACAGTGTGCTTCACACATTATGTCCTCCTTTGAAATTCCCCTATTGGATTAGAGCTGTCAGTTTCAGCAAGGCACAGATGTGATGTGGTGTACATTTACATGAGGGAAGTTTTCATTTTCATAAAGGTACGTTGTGTTTCAAGTGGATAGACATTATCATGGGAGCAAGAGTGAGCTATAAGTCTAGCGATCCTGACTAATACTCAATGGAACACTAGACAACTCTTCTATTACACCATTTTGTACCCTTAAATCACCATTTGGCAAAAAGTAAGGAAGAAATAAAACTGAACTGCGTGTTTGGTTCAGTGGTTGCATTATTCTACGACATCCCTGCACAGCTCCCACTTGGTTCTCAACTGCTACTGTCTCCATTTTTTGTGGGGAAATAGCAACAATTCGATGGGCTTTTTCTGGTGTTGAGGATCCACTGAAGTGGAAACACGTATCATGAGCACATTATCACCCCCGCTTTCACCGACCCAGCTTTGTACCCAACAGATACATCAAATGACCATAAAGCAAATGAATCGCACGACGTCTGTTGACAGCAATTAGTCACTTTAACATCACATGAGTTGGCAACACTGCCACCTTAATGCGTGGTTGAGAATCCAACACATAGGCCAACATGCAGACCACGTAGACCCTCTCTGTACAGTGCTTCCTTGTGGCATTGGTCTCTTTCAGCGGGATAATCCCTCGTGTCATCGTTTGCGCCTTTTGATGTTCGCTGTATGCCTTCGTTTTTCATGCTTTTTCATGTATCTGTGTATGTTTTCCTGGATATGCACTTGCTGGGCATTCATTGTTTTTTATATTTTCCGTTCTTAGTTTGCTCACTTTTCATGTTCCTTGGTTTTCATGGCTTTTTTCAGCCTTCTAGGTTTGTCTTTGGTGTTGCTTTCTCCTCCATACCCATCTCCTGTCGCTTGACCCCTTCAGTGCCTCATTCCTTGATTGTCTCCATCCGTGTGCCAGCCCCTCTCACGGTCTTCTGTGAGAGGGGCTGGCTGTTGGACTGTTATTGCTATTGATCACTAGGTGGTCTTTTTGAGTCTCTGTTTCAGTACCCTTTGCTCTGCTGCCATTTTTCTCATTAGCATCAGTTGAGTACTTTTTTCGTGGACTTTAAGTGGCCTTTGGTTTGTTTGTTTTCTGGGTTTGTTTTTTTAATCATCATTACAGATCACTTCACATAAGTTCACATCCCGTGATTAGGTTATTTAGCCTCACCCAGGTGCCCAATTGTGACACTAGTTCATGATGATTTGAGAAAAGTTTAAAAAAAATTCTCAGAAACTTTCTAGAATCTTAATTGAGGAACTCGGCTTCAGGCAAGAACATTCCACGAAGACCGCTCTCCTGTCAGTCACAGAATCATTTTGACTGGCTGGAGCTGCTGGTCAGGCTTCTGTCTGTCGAGACCTGTCTGCTGCAATGAAGGCTATGCAAGAGGAACAAGAGAAAGGGAGAAGGGAGAAGAGAAGTGGGGTTTGAGAGGGTGACAGTGGTGGCAAAGGTGTGTGTGGGGGCTAATCAAAGAGTTAAATGATGAGCAGGTGCCAATCGTGCTTGGAGTCAGATGGTGTGCGTGTAGTGTGCGACCTATCAGCCCAGTATCTAAAGCTAGGAGAGAGTGAGCAAGTAGAAACAGGAGTGAAGAACATAATGACGCTAGAGCAGACACAAGATATATACTGAGTCATATTATCTGTGGTCACTTAGCAGGCACCTGACTAGACTGTGGTGTGGCAATAAAAATGCCAGTGGGTTTATCCTGCTCTTACCAGGTGACAGTAACTGACTTTTTATGAATGGTAAGAACTCTTTGTTCATGTTGTGGCAGGGTGGCAGGATAACCATATGAACCAAAGTCCAGGACCAGGCCCAAACCACTGGTGACAGGTCAACCAGATAACCACAAAACCAGAGAGGTGCAGCCCACGAGACCCCCCCCCCCCAACATCTATTCATTCACCGGATGCAACTCCGACCCACAGCCGAAAGAGGGAGCCCCCCCAGGACTGCCAGCATTGTCAAAGAGATAAGCGACACGTGGGGCCCTCTTCCAGCCAGACACCCATACCACTCTTGCCCCTTCGTTTCCTACCACTACTGTCACCCCAAGCCTGCACAACCCCTGGCACCCCCAGCCTCCCATCCCAGGACACCAGATGGTGATCCAGCATGGTCAACCAGTGCAAAAAGAGAGAGGCCCAGATGTGATGAGGGCAGGTAGCAGATAAGATGGAGATGGAACCATGGCTTACATCATGCCCCCATCACCTTGATGCAGCAAGAGTCATGGCGGCCCTCGCCTGCACACCCAGGGAAACCCGCATCACCTCCCTCAGGAGGTGACAAACCAAAGCCCCCCAGCCGAGGCTGCAATGAGTCCGATTGAAAGTGTTGAAAGACAGTCAGTGAAACAATATGATGTAAACTTGGACATTTTATGATATTTTTATTTTCTTTTTATGACATAATTTTGGGGCCAAAAGGAGGACATGTCCGGGCAAAAGAGGATATATGGTCACCCTAAGCAACATTGTTTATTTATGTGCTTTAAAACTTGCTTTAAAACTTGCTGCAAGCATGTAGTTCACAGGTATGGGGTGCTTAATGCCCAATTTGACTGAAAGCATGAACATGTGAGGGTTGAAGTTACAGTTGGGACTGCTACTGGCAGGAGTGTTAAAGTTAATGCTTTTAGGTGGATAATGGATTTTTGTCTGTGTCAGAGTCAAGCTATGTAGATAGTGACTTGGATTGGGAGAGTCCAGTCACCCTGCTGAGGAAATTCAATGAAGTAAAGACCGGTTTTCTGCTGCTTGGCTTAACACTGATCATTGATAATAACACAGAAACAAAAAAAGTTGTCAGTGATACAGATCAGGCTGCTCTGTCAAGCTGACATGCAGAGCTCCATATGCTTCCATCCACAGCTACATTGAGGATGTTGGAAGTGTGTGGAAGGGGCAAAAAACAGCAGGTGGTTCTCAAAGACATGTCGTCTTTCCTGTTGGCAGATGTACCTTTGCTGGACGTCACAGAGACGTCTTAGTTCCCGCTGAGGACTGCTCAGGGATGAAGTGGGAATTGTTGTTTGAGGCTGTCTGCTGGACTGTGCAGCGACTTCCCCAAAGCCACAGGGACTGGAAGCTCCCTAAGGAGCCTGCCTTCTCACCACAAGGAAAAGGCAGACTAATGAGCACACAAATGCACCATGGCCTCTCTATTTTTTTTTATTATTATTATTATTTTTTTTTACATTTTTTCTCTCCTTATATTATTGTATTGCAGCAATACTTTCCAGTGAACTTGCACACCTGCTATATTTTCCATGCCTGTGTTGAACGTCTGTAGCTGTAGTTTTGTTTGAGTGATTTATTGAATTTACCAACATAGCCTTTAGCCCAAGTCAACTCCTGTCGTCACTGCAAGTGTCTGATCTTCAGGTGTCCTCTGAGCGATGCATGGAGCCAACGCCCAGCTCCCTAATCCCCCTAGATCAGACATGGACAAACTACGGCCCCCGGGCCATATACGGCAAACAATGCAAACAATAACAAGATTCATGCATTCATACCTGTATACTACAAGCTAACATGACCAGCTAATGCTATGATCTCACACAGTATGCCAACATAACCAGCTAATTATTAGTGTGTAGCATAGCTGAGGTTTGTGTTCGACTGAGTGCCCTCAAAGTAGTGATGAGATATAACAAATGATAGCTTTGCAACACAAAGTTTCTGACCTCTTTACATCTTGATATAACTGGGTAGTATTTCAGTTTATATAATGACTCTAATCCAGACATGGGCAATCTACGGCCCCCGGGCCATATACGGTCCGTTAGGCTTTTTAATCCAGCCCGCCGAACTTGTCCAAATTATAGTAAAAACCAATGGATGTATAAAAACCTCATTCATTGCCTTTTCCCCTGCAACACCCTCATTTCCCTGATAGATAGCGCACTAGTCTAGACACATTGACTTTTGTTGCAGTGTCATGAACATCAACAAAGCCCATCACAAATCCCGGTTAACTGACCAACACCTCAGATCCATTTTGAGAATCGCCACGACGAAACTAACTCCAGACTTTTATGCACTGTCAAAAAAGGGAGAACAACTACACTGTTGCCACTGAAATGTGAGTTTCTCCACCGTGTTTTGAAAATAATAGCAACTTGCACATTTACGCACAGCAGCGGTATAGTTGCTTAACTAACATGTCGCACATCGCTCTCAATTTAAAGACCCCTTTCTTTCAATAGGTAGTAATATGTTCTGAATGTTGAACGTGATTCCATTGATCTTTTTCCACTAAATGTTGATTTCTTTGAATGTGCACCTCCAATCTGTTTTTCATACATTTAAATCCCCAGGTTTGATAAATCACATTGTGTGTCCAAATGTTCCTAGCCTGGCCCATCTTGTCAATCCAGTTTACTCAGTTACACAATAAACTACTTTTTACTACATTCTCGAGCTAAAATGACTTCATAGCGTTTAAGACACAGAAGAGATTCCTTCATTACCACATCCTGTTAAAAAGCTTTGTCACTGAAAAGTGTGTATATGTCTTTTGTTAATGGGTAAGTCCTTGGAAAGACTTTCACAAAAAGTGCTATTTGTACAGAATCTATTACTCTGGGTTACAAAAAAAAATCCAAAGTAAAAGGCATGAACATGTCCGGTCACATGTTGAAGGACTTAAAGAAGAGCTTCTCTAAGTGTGTGTGTGTGTGTGTGTGTGTGTGTGTGTGTGTGTGTGTGTGTGTGTGTGTGTGTGTGTGTGTGTGTG